>JASAND010004096.1:0-245414 GCA_030248195.1 Trissonchulus latispiculum | reverse complement strand
TATGTACTTCGTTCAGTTACGTATTACTAGAGCATGTTTGCAGGTTGTAATGCGCAGTGACATTTCGCTGCTCTGCTGGAAGTTTCACCTGAATCTAAAGTATTAAATAAACTACATTATTGCAAATTAACTCAAATTAATGCAATACATTTTCAAATTTGATTGAGTACATTTCAAAACATATAAGAACAATTCTTGTAACAATTGTGTACAATTCTGATTTATGTCTATTAATCTTATGTTTGCATAGCAATAACGTCGCGGCAAGACATGTCTGCCATGCATTTAATCTGGACGTATTTTCCTGGGAGGATTAGGCAACAATTTAGTCTGTCTTATCCAATTTTTTTGTATTATCAATGGCTGTACTATGTTACTAGATATAGGAGTATTGCACCCCAGTTTGATAAGTGCTCACGGTATTCAACGTGAGTATTCACCAAGGGTATTCTAACTGTATTCACCAATGATAAAATAACGCAACGTGTCCTAGATGATCGACAGTAATTTGGTGTGTGTTCAACCAGCATTTGCGAACATAAATCAACATCGTTCATACTGCTAGGCTTCCAAAATAATTTTCGTTTCAAAATTAACGAAAATTCTTATGTTCTAACTGCTATAAAGCAAAGTTTCTAAAAATATCATGTGCATTTTTATATCACTCTAATCTCAGATCAACAACTACTACTACTTTCTGATGATTTTATAACGAAGCCTGAATGATGTACGTCTAGAAGCTACAGAACGTTCTGCGACATTAAAAATTTCATTGAACTTTGGATCTATGCGTGACCACATCAGAAAAGCATCTTTTATATCAACGCCAGAGACAGAGAGCTAACCAGAATCAATTCGTATCGTTCAAAATGTCTAATCATAAACTGTGATTTGTAGGTACAGCTATGCTCTTATTTAAGTTTAAAGAAAATAAATTTTTAAAGAAAGATTCCTGTGGAAGAAAGAAAAATTCTTTCAAAAGAAAGAAAGAAGTAAGAAACTTAACGTAAAGGTCAAATGTAATTTAATCCTGCCTACCCTCCGTGTGTGCGCTTGTTGCACATAAAGCTTCTGCTTAAATGTGTTAGCTGCCAATCAAACTTTGACCTTTGCTTTAATGAGTGTATTTTAGAAGAAGAGTAAAAGAAATATTATTGTGAAAGAAAGAAATAAACATTATTTCGAAAGATTCTTTCTTTTAACTTAAATAAGAGCTTAGCTGTAGGAGAACTTTTAAGTAGGTGTTACAGCTTTCCGAATATTTCGTCAAAGTTGCTGACCCCAATTTCAACGTTGCAAAACAGTTTGGCTTGTTCTCAAACATCAAACATTAATTAAAAAATTTTGAAGCACTAAATTCAAATTCCTCTTCCAACATTTCTCTTTCTTTGAAAAAACGTCGTACATCTTGTGCAACGTCAAATTTGAGAAGCCAATAAAGAGGAACGCACCAAGGAACACTTATCATCTTTACCTCAGATATAATGTTTATTAGTGTTTTCCACCTTTACCTTGAAACTTCATAAATCCGGGTCGCCGGTTACCGGACCAGAGGTCGACTTAATCACCGGGACACCAATAGTGTTCCGGTGAGGAATAGTGTCCCGGTTTCATCTCTGATCCATATAAAGCGGTGTGAGAAGGGTCAGTTTGTGGATAAGGGCAGCCGGCAGTATAGCCGTGGCCTTGCCTGCTTGGAGCATACTTCATATTCTATCATATTCTCATAACTATGTACACTTGGTTTAACTAAATTAACTAATTTAGATAGATGAAGGTTCATTGGGCCTACCTGCCAGAGCCTTCTATTTAAACGATGACCTGTACAGTGATTATCAAAACGCATATCTGGAGATGTGGCTCACCTTGGTTCACTTCTTGGCTGAGGATAACGCTGTTCCAGTCGACGATGCTGATATTCAGGATCAGATTCAGGCAGCCTTTGAATTTGAAAAGAGGCTTGCAAAAGTAAGGCAAATCACTACAAAGACTCTAAGACTCAATTTTGAAACAATTAATTTTCTCCTCACAGCAACGAATAAACTGCAGAAAATCACTGATACTTTCTGACTATTTTGCTTGTGTGACGTAAAACTTATTATGATAAATGAGCAGACGCTAACAGTCGCTTGTAGGATCAGAGTAAGAAAGACTGGTAAGCTTATGAAAGCTGAGCTGATTGCTGGGTGGTGCAGAAGATAGCACGTTTAACTCGAGCTCGGGAGTGCCATTGCGTGATCACCGCCTTGTCAATTCTCTACATTGAATCCTGCATGAAAAGCTGGCCTTTCCACTTTGCTTCTCCTCCTTGTGTCTTGATTTGAGTAATGGACGGTGCCGCTTCCGCCAATCGCGTGCGCGTGTTCTTGATCATTGTGAAACTGCTATTTGTGCCGACATAACAGGAAACACAGATGGGACTTCTTTATCCGGTCTCCCGGCAGCTGCTTTGGCTGGATGATATAAAAGATGCTTTTCTGATGTGGTCACGCATAGATCCAAAGTTCAATGAAATTTTTAATGTCGCAGAACGTTCTGTAGCTTCTAGACGACACTATCAGAAGCTCGTTTTAAAATCATCAGAAAGTAGTAGTAGTTGTTGATCTGAGATTAGAGTGATATAAAAATGCACATGATATTTTTAGAAACTTTGCTTTATAGCAGTTAGAACATAAGAATTTTCGTTAATTTTGAAACGAAAATTATTTTGGAAGCCTAGCAGTATGAACGATGTTGATTTATGTTCGCAAATGCTGGTTGAACACACACCACTTGTATTTTCCCTCATCTAGGACACGTTGCGTTATTTTATCATTGGTGAATACAGTTAGAATACCCTTGGTGAATACTCACGTTGAATACCGTGAGCACTTATCAAACTGGGGTGCAATACTCCTATATCTAGTAACATAGTACAGCCATTGATAATACAAAAAAATTGGATAAGACAGACTAAATTGTTGCCTAATCCTCCCAGGAAAATACGTCCAGATTAAATGCATGGCAGACATGTCTTGCCGCGACGTTATTGCTATGCAAACATAAGATTAATAGACATAAATCAGAATTGTACACAATTGTTACAAGAATTGTTCTTATATGTTTTGAAATGTACTCAATCGTATCTAAAAACGTATTTAATAATTTGAGCTAATTTGCAATAATGTAGTTTATTTAATACTTTAGATTCATGAAACTCCAGTGGAACAGCGAAATGTCACTGCGCATTACAACCTGCAAACATATGCCGACTTTAAGAAAGCCAACTCTTGGGTTCGTTCATTATTTTGTGAAAAATAATTTACTTTTACTATTGTTTTGTATTTGTTAAGCTGCAATTTTGCATACTTGTGTATAATGCTGGTACGCAAAATGTAGCACAACAGCTTGACTTAATTCAGAACACAGCGTTCGCTAGCCTGGATTAAACCCCCCAAAAGTGTCCAAACTAGCCGGAGGTTTGTTAAGGAAGGATAACCTTCGCAGACAGTATTTATGCGCGATGACCTATGACAGCTTTTACTCAGCATGATGAGAGCTTTCAAATGAGCCCAACTTCGTAGCGACCGGCGCAACTTTTTCGGGATATGGGCCCTCTGGAACGTGTATCCCCCAAACCACAAAATTGATGCATATTTGCATTTTCATGAAAGAACGAGACCTTTAATATGATGCCAAGCTCCACATCGTTCACTATTTTCTTTCCAGCGGTTTTTAAAGCCTATAAAAGTTTAAATATTAAGATTTTACATTTTTTGAAAATTTTAAAATGTCTGATTTCTGAACGTTCTGAAATATATACATTGTCTTACATAAGTTGAATAATAAACACTATAAATAAACAAAATTCACTCTTTTGGTCCAGTTTAATTTTGCTAGACTATAGTAAATGTTATCTTAATATGTAGGTGTAAGGTTAACGAGAAATCAGCATTCGAAATTTCAACTATTTATATGAATGTCTTTTTCTGTAGTACGCGTGACACTGTCACGTGACCAAATCGAATCATATTTACAGAAATGACATACGTATTGTGTATTAAGGATATGAAATTCAAACTCTGTTTCCTTGTTGACCTGACAACTACAAGTTAAAAGGTATGTTACTACATATACTACAAATTGACGGCTACCCAATGACACCAAGCTACAATTTGTAGTGAAACCTGGTCAGCTAAGTTGACTTACGTGATATATTCTCACATCCTAGCATTGTAGTAACTGTCTTGCTACATAAATGCTTTCGATGAAAGATTATGATGTTTATAAAAAAATTATTTGATTACAGATTGATTGGGATAAATACATAGAAATACAGTTACCTGCAGATGTTGTAGCTGCAATCAATGATCAATTTTCAATTAATTCGAAAGTTCCAAACTTTTTGGTTCAACTGCAGAAACTGATTGAATCGACGGAGAACAGGTAATTGGATGAAAATTAAAAACAATAAATACCTCATGTTGTATTTCACGGGAACTGCAGAAGGTTTCTCAATAAGTTGGCCTTTGGTCTATATATATTTTAAGATCTTGCTCTATAATATTTCAGGACCTTTTGCAAATGTTTCAAGGCTATCCAGATTGTTTGAGCCAATGAAAAATGTAGCGAAATATAACGCCTTTTCGAAAGCTTTCACATGAGATTAAAATGCTTCAATGTTAGAAAATATCAATGAAGTAGGGCATCTCCATAGTTTGAGTCAGTTATTTTTACAATTTCCACTGCAGAGACGTTGATCCAGCACTGCATAAGAAGTGTGTAACGATCCACGCTTAGCGTTTTCATATTAAATTTGCACTTGCATTTGTGACTTTTACGTACTTCTTTTATAGTTTTACGTAAGTGAGAGCTGACCTGGGATATTTCAACAACTTCTTAATAATTCTTAAATTGTATCTGGTGCTGCTGCTCCTGATTGATTCGACCATTCTTGAGTAGTACTGCTAAGCACAAAGTCATAAGCACTGCAGATACTATCGTAAGTGGTGATTATGAACAACTTTTGAAAATAACTCAGCAACACAAAACTGTCTACGAACAAGCAACGAAATGTTAAAATGACTCCAGCAGTACCGTCCGCAGTACTTTCAGATGTCAATTAGAATTTAGTTAAAGTTCAATCAAAGTTCAATTAAATGTCGGGCTGAGCATCGGTGCAGTTTCATTCCGGCGATTACCAGTGCTTGGAATGCTCTGCAATGAAACTGTTGTGCAGCATTTTAGTGGTGCTTCCAACAACCATATGTTATAATCGAATCGCGATGTCTAACCAAGAAGGTACCCAACAAAATTGGAAGTTTACATCTCCCTAAAAAGTCTGAAAACTTTTCTAGTTTTCAAAGTATCAACACCTTGGCATATATAAGCGTCAATGTAGCAGTTCACAATCATAAAATCATCTTGAAAATGTTGAATGCTTACGTAACAAGGCAGCAGATGAAGATTGAGATGTCTGCGCAGTTGAACGGTTGCCCTATCTGTAGCTTCACAGGAAGAATCTATAAAAATTTCTGACACTTGCGGAACCGTCCAAAACCAATAGCCTCAAAATATTGCCAAACCTTCCATAGACGATTTGATGCCACCTCTTCTTGAAAAACACGTTTAATGCATGAGGAAATTACTCAAGTCTAAAGAAAATAAAGGTCGCGCACTATCCACCTCTCTGAAGTTAGCAGTGCCACTTATTGAGTCAGAGCTGAAAGTGATTGAGTCAGTCAGAGCATGCTGAAATATCATTGAGTCACACAATAACTTGATTGAGACAGCTTTCTTTAGGCAGTACTTAAAGGAAATCTATTGGAACTGCTAACTTCAGATGTACAGTGCCACTTTTGAGTCATTCGCCAAAACTTCTACAATAGATTGCATTTTCAATGAAGTGATTGAGCCACTAATCGAAAACACAATAATGGCTGCAATTAAAAAGAAAAATTAATTTTAATTTGTCCATCGTCTTTTGAGATACCGGTGGTGCGTTTGCGTTCGGTTAGCTAATTATTGGCTCAGAAAGGCACAGTACAAAGACAAGCAAAGACTATATCTATATACTGTGATGATGCATTTTAAAGTAGGACTTTATTACGGTTTCTATTGGAGAAATCTTGTTGGATATAGAAGGACCATATGAAGGTGCGGCTGACTTTAAATTCGGGAAGTATATAATAATAGTGCAGTCACCCCCACCACCACCCTAGCCATTTTCCCGAAGCCCCCAGTTGGGGAGGGGCAATATTAGCCGAAATAGGGTAAGGGTATATAAATTTTGCAAAATTCTTCAAGAAATCCAAAATTTTGTCTAAAATGTTTATAGTGTTGCGGAAAAAATTATCAATTGTTTTAACTAAATTCACATTATTTTGGACTTACAATTAATAATAGTTAAATTTACTTAATGGTTGAATGCTCGCAATAATAAACACTTTAAGACAAAAATTTGGACTTGCAAACTTTACCCTAAAATACCCAATTTTAGCTCCACAAAAACAGTTTTGGGGAGGGTTGAAAAAAGGGCTGAGAGGGGCTACCCCTCCCCAATTCATTACACCTATAGGTGCTGGTACCTTCCACATTAGACAAAATTATCCTCCCCCGAATTTGTGACACCCGTCCTCCAAATTTCAGCTATCCGCCGGACAGGGTTTAGTTCTTTTAGTATATAACTTGTACTTCGCCCGTACATCTGTCAGCCGCACCTGCATGTGGATGGTCTATTTCTATTTATTATCATTCACGTAAAATAGGTAGCCTCTAAGGCAATTGTTTTTCGTATATTGCATACGAAACGAACTATACGGATAAGGAAGCGTCGTTCAAGATTCAGTGTTGGCACGTACATGTTGGTTATAAATTAGTGATCGACTGTATGTGCCAACACCAGCGTGACGATCTTCAGTTCAAACTTCTGGCTTCATTTAATGCGGAAACAAGCCTCAGTATAATATGATCGATTTTCTGGATGGACGCACTCATCACGTACGTGTGGAATGGGTATGTACTCGTATATATATATATATATATATATATATATATATATATATATATATATATATATATATATATATATATATATATATATATATATATATATATATATATGTCACGTCCCAAACCCGAAATCGCACAAAACTAGCTCTGTGAAGCTCAAACCTCACAACCTCACAAAACCCGTTCTGTGAGGCCTCTTCTCACAGAACTAGTTTTGTGAGGTTCAAACCACTAACCACATAATGGGCACACATAACCCACTTTTTGTTCCCGTCAGGGCGGCTTTGAAAGTCAATAAGATCGACTTGAAATCTACTCTGGCACGCTTTGGAAATAATTGGTTTCACTACGATCCCAGATCTTTTCTTGCGAACCTTTTCTTGGCATCTTTCGCAGAGGTTCACGAATACCTCGACCATAGCTCTAGTAATATTTGGGTACTTTCTGTTCAGGTCTTTGTGAGTGCGATAGATTCCAGCATGTTGCAAAGCGTCATGACTTTCTTTTATTTTGTCAAAAATAGAATCCATTTTCAAGTAATGTTGGATGACATCTGGCTCACCCGTACGTTGAATTCGCTTGACAAGAAAATCCACTCCTGAATTGCGATCAGTGAGTAGATCAAAGCGACGTAGCAAACGATAGTCTTTTGATGATTTTCGTTGTCCACCTGCTCCCAAAGATCGAAGCTTTTATTTTTATTTCATCATACTTCTCAGCGGTTAGAATATTATAGGCAACGTCCTCTCCTTTGTCGCTCAACCACTGTTGAAGTCGTGCATTAAAAAGTTCTTTCGATTTATCCATGCCGGCCATTGCTAGGCATATCGACGAGTGAACAGTAGCAGTTAGTTGATATTGAATGGCAGTATCAAGAGTTTTTACTTATCACGCCATAAGTATAATTAGTTTTCAAAATGCTTCTTATTCTGTTTACTAAATTTTTACTGTAGCAGATAACATCTCTCTACTGAACTGAAAACGTTAAATAAGGATGAAATAGCATAAATTTAAAACAACTACAGTGATTGAAAATAATTTCGGTTATTGTGAGGTTTGATACATCACAAAACTAGTTTTGTGAGAAAATGCCTCACAGAACAAGTTTTGTGAGGTTTGAACCTCACAAAACTAGTTCTGTGAGAATAGGCCTCACAGAACGGGTTTTGTGAGGTTTGAGCCTCACAGAACTAGTTTTGTGCGATTTCGGGTTTGGGACGTGACATATATATATATATATATATATATATATATATATTATACATATATAGATATATATATATATATATATATATATATATATATATATATATATATATATATATATATATATATATATATATATAATATATATATATATATAATATAAAATATATATATATATAAATATAAAATTGTTATGTGATATCTGCGACAAATTTCGTATGGTTTGCAAATGCAGGTATAATGAAACGCTTTTTTGCAGTTTTAGTATCTAATTTTAAACTTTTAACTTTATAGTTAAAAACTTAAAAACCTGAAAACCGGAAAACCTATATATATATATATATATATATATATATATATATATATGTACAAGTTTTAAACAAAATCGGTGGCAAAAATGTTTGGTTCCAATTGGTCCACCCTTAAAAACTTAAAAATTTAAAATTTAAAAAATTTTATTACCAGTTAATCATTGTTATTGTTGTTGCTGTTGCTGCCTTTGCTGCTGTTACTAAACTTGCTTTTTTGCAAAAAAATAGTAAAAAGTCTACTACTAAAAGTTTGTTTTCTTCAGCAATTAAAAGTTGGCTTAGCTATATCAGAAACTAATCGAATACCGGTAATACTGAAATTACTATAGTAGAAATAAATTTCTCTGTACAAAACAATAACAGTTTTCCCAGCACGCTTCAGTGAAATTTGAAATGAAATGCAAGTCTTTGTCCATATCAAGATTCTCTAGAGAGAACTGAAATATCACATTTACCTGGCAGGTGCTAGGGAATTATGATATTTCTCTGAATTTCATTTTTACCTACGACATATATATATATATATATATATATATATATATATATATATTTACACTTGTCGTTTCTGCTGTTTGACAATTGGGTTCGTGTAGCCAAGCCGCAAGAAAGGCCCACTTTTCTTTTTTGGACCAGAGCTTTTTGGCTTGGGCTAGCACGACTTTGATACTATATATTTATGTAATTAGGGCTTGTCCTAAGCTTTCGAATGAGACATGATATGCCTAACTAAGCCGTGCCGTCAAATTAAATAAAAGGAGAAATTAAAATTTTTCGTGTCTTGAAAAAACCCAATGCTGGGAAAACCCCATCGGCGGGGAAAACCCGACCTAGATATCTTGCTTCAAGTGTGCCAGATGAATTTGGACGGTTCCAGTCGAAGAGCGGGTGTTTATACATCGAAAAATACCAACATTTTCAAAACATTTCAAGTAAAATTGAGTTTTGGAAATTTTGTGTGTTTAACATACGTAGGCAAGTTTTGTAAATTTTAAGCATCCTATGGCATAGAAAAAGTGATTTTATTGCGCTTAAAGCCAAACCGAACCATTTCAGTGAAAAATTGACCATTTTTGACGAATTTGAAATTTTGGCTTTAAATGGCGCCATGCTAGATTTTGACCACCTGAACCACATCATAAAGGGAAGAAGCTTTGCAAAACCTATTCAAATTAATTTACAGTCTCTGTTAAGCACACGTAAGTGTTTATTTAAGATTTCCTGCTAACGGTTAAAAAATTGAATGTGGGGTTTTTCCCGAAGAGCTTTTCCTGCCAACTATAAGTCACCCCCATGTCGCACCGTCGTGGTCAGTATAGCCGGGGGGGGGGACAACGATTTGCGAAATAAGGGTATTACTGGCTACAGACTGTAGCTAGCCAGACTGTTTATATACCAGTATGTAGGGATTGACCTGTACTTTCTATACCACCGGTAAAACCTGCATTCGGTTGTTTCAAGTGGGCTAGCCTCAATATAGAAAGCATCAATCACAAGTGGAGGGAAATGGTGGGGTGGGGTAAAAAAGATGGTACCAAATTCGTTCCTTTATCACCATAATAGCACATAAATGGCATTTAAAGGCATAAAAAGCAATACCTACTTCCAAAAATTCGTTGCCAGCAGCCAGGCCAGGCTCGACCCCCCCAAATTCAGTCCAAAATAAAGTCAATTTAGTTAAAACAACTGAAAAAATTTTTCCGCAATATATACTATAAACATTTTAGCCAAAATTTTGGATTTTTTGAAAACTTTTGCAAAATTTATATACCCTTACCCTATTTCGGCTAATAATTTATATACCCTCCCCAGCTGGGGGCTTCGGGAAAATGGCTGGAGTGGTGGTTGGGGGGGGGAAGACGGGGAGGTGCTGCCCCTCCCCTCGCCAGTTGTTACACCTATGTTTGTACGTACATACTATTATGATTGGGGTGGGGGTGACTGCACTATTATTATATACTTCCCGAATTTAAAGTCAGCCGCACCTTCATATGGTCCTTCTATATCCAACATGATTTTTCCAATATAAACCGTAATAAAGTCCTACTTAAACATGCATCATCACAGATCACAGTATATAATCTTTTCTTGTCTTTGTACTGTGCCTTTCTGAGCCAGTGATTTGCTAAGCTGACACAAACGCACCACCGGTCTCTCAAAAGATGATGCGCAAATTAAAATTAATTTTTTTAATTGCAGCCAGTATTGCGTTTTCGATTAGTGACTCAATCACTTCATTGAAAATTCAATCTACTGTAAAAGTTTTGGCGCATGACTTAAAAGTGGCACTGTAGACCTGAAGTTAGCAGTTCCAACAGATTTGCTTTAAGTACTACCTAAAGAAAGCTGTCTCAATCAAGTTTTTGTGTGACTCAATGATATTTCAGCATGCTCTAACTGACTCAATCACTTTCAGCCATGACTCAATAAGTGGCACTGCTAATTTCAGGGAGGTGCTCTATCCTAATTACACATTTCAAAAGTTTAATCAGTTTGCAGATACAGCACAGAACACTCAAATCAGAAATTGTTCTGCCTCCTGGAGGTCAATTTCAACACAATTATTAATTTAGTGTTTAGATGCATCAGACTTCTCAACTGACCTTTTAAGATATGTGTTTAATTGTTTTCACCAATTTTATCATCATCTATTAATATCACGATCATCACTTGTTACCATCATACAAGTTTGATAAGTTGTATAAAATTAAATTTTTACCTTGCATTTAAAAAATCCTTTTACGCTGCAGTTAAACGGAATTGATGCTGTTGTTGAGCTGCATTGAAATGTGAAATATGGCAGACCGCACAATCATTCCGAACGAGCAAAACCACAACTACCCAGAGCAGAGTTTTCGGTCGGCAAGTAAGTTAATGTGATCACGATGGTTGTGACAACAGAAATTGGTTGCAGCACAGTAGCAAGACCAATATAGGTTGCTAGCTTTACCAATAACCAACCACGAAAGCTCATGCATTTTAAACAAGTAAATATACAATTATAATCACAACCAATAATCACGCGCAAATGCATACCATTGAGAATTTCGGGTCTACAATGTTAGCAAAACTGTGTGAATCAGTTGAATAAAACGATTTGACTGACTGGCTAAAACTATACGATACAAAGATCACAGGTAACTATCGTGATGTGCGATGCCGATGGAACCAAACCCTAAGTCTAACCTAATAAGTATTCAACCACAATAATTTACTGCCAACTTTTACAACGAGTTAGACAAAACTCGAACCTAATTTTCAGCAAAAACTTTGTAAAATAACTGGAAAACAAGCGCCAAACTCTATAAACTCACAAACTCTATCACTCAAGCAACTCCCAAAAATCGGACCCGGACCAACTCTATCGAAAACCCCCAACCATCTACCAACTCCAACCCATTTCAACTAACTATTCAAGGATGATCTCATTTTGGTGAATTAGCTAAAGTACCGACAAATTTAGACAGAAGTCGCGAAAACACTGAGCGTTTGTCATCTTGAATAATTTCCAAGTAAATCTACACTTTAAATGTGCGTGCTAACTTCACACAATTTCTATCTTAACTGCACGTCATCTTCACACCATCCAGCACCTATAAATATTAAAAGTGAGTGCAGTACAATTTGAGTAAATAACTGCTTTAAACCAGTTAGTTTGGAAACATTAGTAAACTAAATTTAACCTTGGAAGCCACCTCAAGTACCACGAAAGTCACTTTGCTCTTTTGAACCTTATTGAACCTTTGCCAATAGTGCCCTTGCACACTTCATCAAAATCTCAATTTATACTGGTGTCATCTATAAGGACTAGAATTCAAGGATCTCGTTTGCTTGTTTGAGAAGCCAATATCAATGATCTGTGTGAGATATGCTAAGACTGTCAGAAATAGTTTTGCAGGACATTGTACAACTATTTGTTTCTAAGAGTGCTGGAATCGTCTACCAAGACCCTGGATGAAAGATTTTATCATGCTAACGATGTGAGTAATTTTTATTATCTATCATTTTTGTTTTGCATAACCAAAGCTTTGTCGAAGTAAACGTTTTAATCTTAGTGTCCGGTTGTTCATGTTACCGCACCGGTTAAATTTTCAGTCACGGCGTTTTGCCAGCCATATTACACATACTTTTGCCTGTAAGTTTAAGTAGCTTATTCGCAAAGAATTTAGATAAGTAGAATGTTTATCCTATAACGTACAGCAAACAAGCGAATTCCTGGAAACTAAGAAGATTGCAAAGGTTCCTTGAGTGTGCGCCTGCCAAGACACCTAACGTCAGATTACCCTAGCCTACAGCAAGAAAGACACGACCTAACTAAAATACGATTTTACTTAACAAAAATTGCTAGTTTACTTTGGAATTTACAAATAACTAGACTGAAACTGAAATTTCTGAGACAAAATACAAGGCACCAGACCACCTTGACAAAAGAAAGACAAACCACCTCAAGCGCAATCCAAATGAGCATAAATCTTTGACCCGCCCAAGTCTGCTCAAGCGTAAAATTGACTTCAAAAGGACCGACCGAACAGTAGGAAAAACCCGCCTAACACTGAACTTACGCGCTCAATTTTGAAACAAACTGAGAGTTAGCTAGTCCGGCCTTAGCTAGTCCATATTTAGTTTTAAGATCGGTGTTCATGAAGTTACTTTCACCGTAAACATTTGTACAACGATTTTTGCCTGGTTGAATTCTTTCACATAATTTTCAATGTCTAGAATATCATATCGCTTGCAACTGGATTCGATATATTCTCTAGCGTTCTTCTCAGAAAGCATAATTTATGTTGCCTACTTAAAATAAATACAATTTGGCTCGCTGGTTATTTAGTGTCTGTCAAAATACGATAATTTATACTTCTTACTGTTTCAGAAACTACGTCTTCTCAGTGGTTTGACGTCGGAGGAGCCCAGATGGAAACGCTGTTTAGCTACTGCCAATGTTTTGGAGATCGCCGTCGGCAAACTTTATGCAAATCGCTACTTTCGTGAACCTGAACGTGTGGAAGTATGTTTAGGCTTAATGAAATAGTCACTTGGTTTGCGAACAAAAATCTTCTGTATCTTAATACAATAAAAGGTACAGATGAATTTTTGGTACAATTGAGCGATAACGATAAAAGTTTCACATGGTGTTTTTTCAAGGTTTTTCACTGCTTTTCTTCTCTCAGAAGATTGCAGATTTTTCACTATAACAGCAGTGCTAGTTTGACTGTAGTATTTTGGTTTGTAATCTGTGTATAGTATTTTGATAAAAATTATAATGACTTTTGAAATCAAAAGTGTGGAATCCGGTTTATGATGTAGTAAAAGTATCTAGGGCAGATGATTGGCCATTTCTTCCACGGACACTGGTAAATTGTTGTAAAGTGTTTAATTACATGTTTGCTTGCTTAAATTAAAGTGGCAAAAAAGGCCAATCATCTACCGTTAGATGCAAAACGCCACAAAGAACATATAGATCCGAAGTACATAAAAGTGGTTGTTCCTGTTGCCGGTTTAATATTGCGTTTTAATGACCGTAAAATCTTCCATCTCAAACATGTCGGCAATTTCATCGTCGTCTTAATGCGTCCGTAAAGTTGTCCTTACTAGTAGGATTTTAGTAGGGATTTAAATTTTTGTTCACAAAATTTATAGAGTAGTTGATTTTTTAATGCCGACATTTTGTGACTAATCATCTTTACTCACTAAACTTTCGGACTGTCGAGAGTTTTATTCCGGACATATAAAAAGCAGTGTCAAATTGTCTGTGGTTTTAAAAGTATGTTTAGTGTATAATAAAAGATACTGTCCTGAAAGTTTGTGACTAAAAACAATAATAACAAACATTCTAGACAATAACACAACTAGTTCTGAATATTGGTGACATAATGTATTTTTTCACAAAAGTTCCACTCTAATTCTTTGCTAGACACGACTAGGCCCTCGGGACGAGCCTAACGGGAAGGATCCATAGAGTATTTTTTGGAGTTCTCACAAAGCGCCTTCAGAATTCAGATCGGGATAGTTAATACATTCGAGTTCTTTTTCTCTTATAAGATTACAGAAAATTTAAACCGGGTTGAGCAGTTTGTTCCTTGCGACCTTTATTCGTCGACTTACCTGGCTTTACCAGAGGGTTTTGATGCAGACACCTACCATGTAGCTTCGGTACACCTGTATTTTGAGCCGGGTATTTTGAAGAAATTTTAAACGTGTATTATTGAAGACTGTTAGACAATCTGAGCATTTAGTTTCATCAAAACTTGAAATGTGACCATATTCTAGAACTTTCTGCTAGGATTCTCTTGAACCGCGAATCAGCTTTTGCTTTTGTCATAGTATAAAAATTGTCACTTTTTGTATACATTAATTCGAAAACCAGCTATTACAGTCTGCGATTCTACCATCCTTCTAACAATCAATCATAGTAATCTTGAAGATGTGTAAAAACTTAGGCTTAAGGTGATGAGTCGCCAAGTGAATTACTAGCTAATTATGCCAATTAATGAGTAGAGTATTAATTGTCTTTTGTCGTGAACAATCTGCCGTAGCGCCATATTATATAACTATTTGTGCCGGTCTTATCTTATGGTCCATAAAGTGTAAGCTACATTAAAGTTCTTTGTACGCTACCCGTGCCTTTTATTGACTAGGGTAGAACTGGGGATTTACTAGTTTCGAAGGTAGTTGCACCCACTTTGAGAACCTGCTTTTAATCGCCATTCAGTTCCCGGTTTAGGAACAGGACAGTAAATCGGGGTTGATAAATTTGTTATATCCGGATTTGAACTGTTCCAGAACTGATCTACTGATTGCGTTAGAATAGTTATTTAAACCAATGTGTTAAGAGATCTGAGTGCTGCTTTCCTGTATTTACCTTATAGGCTGCCAGCATGGTGGATTCGCTGCAGAATGAATTCGAAATGATTCTTGAAGAATCTGATTGGATGGACGCTGAAACAAAAAGCAAAGCAAAAGAAAAGGTGGTTTCCTGTGCATTATTGTGAGTACACAGGGCAGTAGTCTTCGGCTTAATAATACCTGTAACGTAACATCAAGTTCGTATATTATTTCAGTTGCCAATAATACATGTGCGGCAGGGTTGGGGGTCTCGCCCCTCCTCATACACTGAAGCTCGTCCACTTCCGAAGAGCCACGTCAAAATCTCTTTTTTTGCTCAAACTTAAGATACAAATCCGATATTTAAAAAAACCGCGTACATTATAATTCATGCCTGACGCCAAGCAAAAGATTCTTGCAAAAGATCCTTTCAAAGAAACTTTCTCTTGGTTAGTATTTAACAGTAACAAAATCGTTTTCAATTGAATAATTTGAAGGCCATAAGCTGAAAGTCAATATTGCGAGAATATTCGACTGAGTGTATTGCTTTTGTTTCTGCATTGCAGACAGCAGTGTTTCTGAAACATATCGGGTACGGTGACCGGGTTAAAGATGGCAAGATCTTGGATGAATATTACAAAAACGTAGGTGAAAATGTTTCTCTTACTTTTTATATAAAGCTATGCGATGTTTTTCAGTTAGTGGGTTAAATGGATTAAATTCAGCTAGTTCCTTTCGCTAATAGGTTAAAAACGTTAACTTTAATTTCTTTGAGGTGGTACTGATGTAATGTTAAAGCTTATTGTCATTCATGAAATTAGCTATAATCGTACTTTTAACTACACTGTTTTAACAAATGACGCGCAGTGTTAAAAGCACAAAATCGAACTCTTTGCAAATTCAATTTATTTATTTACTTTCACTCATTTTAATGAATTTTACTCAAATAGACAAACAAAACTCAAACTCAAACGGTTAGTCAGTAGTGAAAAGAGATGACTTTCTTCTTTCTTATTCATCAAAGTACGTTGGTACACGAATTCCGACAGAGCTTGGATGAGTCTGTGCCTGTGTCGTTCAAGTCCCACCGGAAGTCCAAATTTTTCGGACTTTCGGTGGTACATGATTTTTATTTTTTTCTGTTGTATCTGTAGAACACGTGTGACGGCCCCTGAGCTTGCTTTTCTTCCACTTCTACCTACGTGGGTTCATGAAGTGAAAGTCACAGTAGTTCACGTAGTGAAAGAAACATGACCTTCTTCTTCTTTCTCATTTCGTCAGTAGTCAATCCTTTTATTCCATATGGTCAATTTTGAAGTAATAGTGCTCCAATTGCTTGGGCAGCAACGCCGAATTTGGACAAGGACCGCTGCGCCAAAAACATTGCTGTCCGCACAAATCAACCTTGAACCTTTGTGTGAGCTACTCTGTCTCCTCACGGTGTCCGAGTTGATCTTCGAGCACAATCTTTTTGGGCACTGCAGAGACAACAGCTTTCAACACAACTAAACGCTATTAGGAGTCGTGACTTCATGAAAGTCATAGAACAGCATGTTAAATCCTGCTTATTGTCATATGACACAGACGTAAACTACCAATTTTTGAAAATACAAAGAGACACGTTTGTATGAATTGATGAGCGTTCTTTAGATATTTCGCCTAGAGCTCTTTCAATTTTGGGAGTTGGAAAGTCGGGTTTGGATTTTGGGAACCAGGAGAAAATTTTCTTTCTTATGAGGCGAAGTTGTATCATCGACCAAATTTTCATTTCTTAGCTAATTACCATAAGTTAAGCCTAACTAACATTAATTAATACTAATGACAACAAATTAAGACTCTAGAACATCAGAAAATACTAATTATCGTAATCTAGCATATTTAGGTACTTATTACTTTTAATTTCTTACGTACGTGATTATGCAATTATTCGGTAAACAATCTTCTTAGAATTATTATTAAACATTAAGGAATACATAAAAACACTGTTAGGAAGGCTATTATGCTCTCCTTAGGTGGAATTTTTGCATTCTTCGTGAAAGAACTCTACATGTTGATTTTCTCCAAACGTTAGAATCTTTCTTATTTTATATATTTTTGCATTGACCATAGTAATGGGATGAGAGTGACCGCACCCAGGCCACCAAGTAAAGAACACCTATTCTTTCGAAAAGGGACTTTTGGGCATTATTCTTATTCTTATTTTTATTATCGTTACTGCAACTGGAGTATTCCCTAATTTTGGGCTACTTAATCTTAGCTAGATATTTTGGTTACGTTTCCTTGTTTTAACTGTAGGATAAACCTAATCATAACTCTCTCGCATTAATCAATTGATGCTTATTTGGGGCTGGCAATTCTAGCGTTAATACATATACATCTACACACAATTATGTCTTGTACGCAATGTCGTAACAATACGTTCAGTACAAGCAGGATTCTTTGATTCCAATTTCTTAAGAGAGTTTTTGTATCGATAACCAGTTGATAACTATTTTTGACCACTTTTAAACACAAGGTCTAAGTCATTGCATTACATTTGTATCGTTTATTGCGGTTCAAGAAGCAGGTAAAGATTCTAAGGATCGACACTACTATGACAAACGCAACATTTCGACAAAATTTAGACTGCTATCGGGAATATTTTCTTCCAGAACCTTTCATATCAAAAAAGTTAATTGACAGCAGTGTACAGTAGGGCGGTGATGCCCTACTGTCATATTTTATTATCATTTAAAAAGATTCTTTATTCAAAATTAGTCCGAACTTATGCATCTTGTTTTGTCAAAATTGCCCCGATAGTTTATAAATTGTGTTTGAAATAATGTAGTTGTATGTGTTTTGCAAAGATAGATCAGCAATTGGTCTAGTCTGGTTTTGAAATTCTCTCAAAAGTCTATTCAAAATTTGATTGACTGGGCAAGTCACGTGTGATCGCGTGATTGTGTATTCTTTCGTTACTTTCAAAAAGCCCAGTCAGTCTTAGTTTTGCGCTTGTTTCGGATGGTCGGTTTCTTTTACGCTCTCTCTCGTCCAAATTTTATGCTATTTCCTGTTTTCTTTGCTGGTAACTTGGGGCTCCCGAGGGTTCTTGAAATCCGGGTTTGGAGAGTAAAGAACCTCTTATCTGGTGATAGGTCAGACGGGGGTTTCCAAGTATTAATTGGGGAATCTACAGTATTTATATTGGTACATATTTTATGGTCTGATTTTCCTTATTTCTGCGATTTTATGCTCATTGGAAATTCCTGTATTCAGAAAGTGTCTGTCCAACTTTCTTCTCAATTATACCCCCCCTCCAGTCCTCAGTAAATATTATAGTACGGCCACTTGGCCCTACTAAACAGAATTTGTTTAGTTTCGGTAGGTAGGGGTACATAAGGCCTAGGATTGGGGTAACTTAGTGGGAGTGAGCTTTAAGTTTCACGAGTTCTGGTATACTGATATTGGCGAGGCTTGTCGAGGTTGGCGTGGAACTATCTCCACGTCCAGGTTGTGTATCCAGCCTTCAGCGCACAGCACCCCAGTAAAGGTCTTTGGTCGCCATCTATCTATTCCTTGGGGCCAAAACTTTACAGCAGTAAACGTATTCTATTAGTCTGTTAAAACTGTGCGCACCCAGTTCTTCTACTCAATTCCGTGTTTAGATTAGTTACGATGAAAAGATAAGCCCATTCGATGCTTCCATCAAGCTATTTCACTGGGCAAACGATTTCATGAGCAGACAATTGTTGATACCGATCGACAAAAACGAGTACGTACCTTGTTGCTGATCACTGTGGTAGTTTGTTCAAACACCTCGCACACACACACACACACGCACACACACACACACACACACACACACACACACACACACACACACACACACACACACACACACACACACACACACAGTAATGTCAATTTTAGAATGTTTTTGAATTTTTCACAAATGTTCGAAGGTTTCGTTTCGTTCTTTTATGCAAATTTGCAAATTCAACCGTAGTATCAGTATCAGTTTAAGTTGTCCTCGACGACGGCGGTGTTAAAATAATACTTCCTATACAAAAGTCACAATTAGAAAGAACCCATGGCAGAAGCATATTTTTGTGGATGTTTCTGCAATCCGCTTTCTAAAATGGCTAGCGTAAATGAGAAGATGTTTTGAAAGAAGGTACTTGGAATACATATTATAATTTCTGATGTTTCACTATCCTAAAGAAATAATAAGAAGCTAAGATAAAGCCTTAGTCGGAAACAGGAGAGCCAATGGGCGTCGTAAGCTAATCCGCCTGCTCTGCCTTGTTGTACAAGAAGGACACCTATGCTCTATCTATTTATCCTATCTATTCGTGCCTCAACATGGCCAGAGAAGGTTTTATTCACACTTTCTGACTCTGCTATGCACTCTGTCTGCATTCACTAAGTAAAGCCTTTTAGTCCAAAACAAGAGATACCCAATGGGCGCTGTGAGCGCTCTAATTGAGGGAGAACCGTACCTGTAGCTCCTGCCTGGTTATATGCTTTGATAATAAATCCATGGGAGATTTCTGAAAACCGAAAGACAGCTGTGTCAACAACTAAAGCGATTGGTCACGAGGACTGATAGTTTATGACAAATAAAAATTCCTGCAAGTGTCTTCTGCAGCTGCTAAGTGTCCAGATACATTGCGAAATAACATCGCTGTGACAAAATTTTCGCAACGACGAGTCGCCGGTTTGTCAATCCCCAGTTTGTCAACTCAGCTCAACTCAACTCAACTTAGTTTCCGTCTTTCCTTGTCGAAACTCATCATTTATCTCTTTCAAATCATTTCAAAACAAGCATTTCCGAAAACTTTAAGAAAAGCTGTGAAGCAGGAATCGGCCTGAATAGATGCATACGTATGAACGTGTAGATAATTTATAATTCCGACTGAAACATGAGGAAAACGCCTTTACTTCTAAATCCTTCAACTTAATACCCTCAAACCATGAAAGATTGAAACATGATTGTTGTTTCAGGTTCATGTCTGGTGCTGCTACAATTAATGCTTTTTACAGCGAAACCAGAAACAGCATTAGTAAGCGAAGCGGCGCCCACCTAATATGTATACTTTGTAGCACACCTTAGCGTGCATTCACTGTGGGTTCATTCATTCGAACTCACACCGTGTGGGACTATCCGAGTGTTGGGGCACGAGGGCTTTCCATTGGATGTAAAGTGAACTAAGTAAACTTATCACTGTTTGCCACAGCTGGGAGGCATATTTTTCTGTGTACAGTAAAGCTGTCTAGGTTTGACTGTACACACTGGTTCAGCAACTTATATTGGGGAAATGTCCCCCAGTGTGCAGCGTCTGTATGACTAGTACTTAGTATACCGCTGTACAGTGCATTATTTGATTTATCTGCACAGTCCATACATAGCAAAAGTGCAGAATAGTCGCACAATTGTCGTTCTAACATCATTACTGAGAAATTTGTACACATTACGAACTAAATGAACTTACGAACAAGCTGTAGAGGTATCACAATAAAACATGAAGCGGTTTCAAAATCAGTACATTTGTAAGTAAACGTATTTTTATGTTTCAGCTTTTCCTGCAGGAATCCTTCAGCAGCCTATCTTCCAAGGAAACAATCTAAGGTAAATGACTACTGCCAAGAATGCATAATTGCACTATATATAAGTAAGAAGAAGAAGAGTAAGCCGCTAGCTAGTTCACTAGTTAACTAGTTCACTGCATTGCGTAACGGTGCTCCGACTAGAATACGCGAATGTTCCCCCATTTGGTAGGTGGGAAGTTCACTTGGACAGAGACTACATCTCTCCGTTTGGTGCGGGGGGGGGTAGCAGAAAAGAGGTACCCGTTTGGGGGGAGTAGCCAACAGCCTATCAGACTGCAGAGACCCCCTCACCGTTTGGTGGGAGGTAGAGCAGAGGATTGCGGCTGTTTTTGTTCTATTCAAAAATGGGTCCCCGTTTGGTAGGGGGGTAGCAAAGAGAGGTCAGCGTTTGGTGGGGGGCGTAGGCAAAATGGGTCCCCGTTTTGTGAGAAGGTTAGCAAAAGAGGTCCCCGTTCGGGGGAGCGTCGCCAACAGCCAATCAGATTCAGCCATTCCCAGCCTGGCTAGACGACCATACGGGGACCTCTCTATGTACCCCCCCCACAAAAACGGGGAGGGGTATGCTTTTCTACCCCCCACCCACACCAAATGGGGGAACATTCGCGTATTCTGGTCGGAGCACCGTTACGCAATGCCAAGACGAAAAGCCCTCTCGTGTCTTACTCTTCTTCTATAATATAAAGGAATTAATTATGGACTCTTGCAACTGCCTATCTCTGCCAACAATATATTTACATTTTTATCTCATTATTGAACCGGCAATATTCTTATTTCATTAGCACATCACATATGTGGATGTGCTAATCTTAACTTGCAGAAGGCCTTCACCTAGGTGGCCGTTTATCAGCAAATGCCTTTCCATTTCGAGACAAAATTAAAATGTTCCAGACTCTTGGTAAATCATTGTGAGACATTTAAAAGGTTTAGGTGTTTTCGAAAACACTTCAATCAAGAATTTAAAAATATTTCAAAATTATGAAAATGTCTAAGAAAATGTACCGGTAAAGACGTAGGAGAAAATAGGCCTTGACTGACTGTGTCGAATGTTCTAGAAATACAAAGCTTCCACAGTAGTTTAGAGAAACATTATTTGTATTGATTTAGTAAATTCGCTATAGTACAAATTTTGTTTTTGAATTGCAGATCTATAAATTTTGGTGGTATTGGTTCTGTAATAGGGCACGAAATAACCCACGGATTTGACGACCAGGGTAATGTTGAATATTTTCACATCTGGAAGATATGTTTGTTATGTCTTGTTTCTTCAAGATGCTGCATATTTCTCTTTCTTAACAAAGTTGTCAATATGGTATAATTAGGAGGGTCATTGTACAATGGGGTTTTAGTTATTTCAGACGTCAGATGAAATGAAGCAAAAAACTACATGCAGGATTTAGGCTTTGAAACTATTGCCTATTGCTTATTTTAGACACTTCCTCAGCTTTGTTAAATGTACGCTCAATGAAATTTTGTTGAATGGACGCCCATTCAGATAACAAAACTTGCCATAACTACCGGAAAACATACAAACAGAATTTCAGTTAAATTGGTTGCAAAGTTAAGCTAAAAATTTGAGTTATCTGGCGAGAATGACCGCATGAATCTGTGTTTGCTAACCATCATTGTGGTTAACAGTTTTGCTACGTTCGGGAAACTATAGTTTTGAATGACGGTCTGCGTTGTTATTGCTAACAAAATTTCAACTAGAAAAATATTTTGGAAATAATAATCAAAATTCAGGTTAATTAGCATCAACATTATCATGATGTAATGGGATGACTTTCTGATGGCTCTGTAAACTTGTGCAAAACAAACCTGTTATTGTAGTTGTTTTTACTGACGCTATTATTGCCTGGCTGCTCTTCCAAAAGAAAATGAGGAGCTAACCTTTGTCTTTTCCTAGGATTAATCGCTATCGCCACGTCACCATCTAGTCCCATGCCACAAAAGGAAGCTGGAGCAGACATTGTCTTGGGCTGTCGGCTCCAGTAGTAAAGACAACCATTGGTGCACCTAATACCTTCTCAGAGAAGGTCGAACAGTTCTTCACAATGAACGACGAAACACGCTTCTGAGAAATGAAGCATTTAGAAAGCTTGCGCGCTATCTTAGATCTAAATAAATATTTTTTTTCCAAAACTCCCTAAGATGAAAGATTCCAGGAATGGTTTCTATGAATGGTCCATGAAAGACCAGAAGTGCCATCTATGACTGCAACAATGGTAATTCAATAACTTCTTGCTCTGGTCCATGTGTAGACTTTGCCCAAAATAGTCTGTAAAATAAGGTACAGGACTCGTTCGACAAAACAAAACCATGGTGTCGATTGATGTGGCTATAGTATCAAATCCTATCAAAGATTTCTCAATCTGTCGTTCCGGTAAGCACGAGTTTCCTGGTGAATGTAGGTAACCTTAACTCTTTCCAGGATGTTTTGAAATTTTACTTACTGCTGTCCTTACAATATTACCAACTGCATGATTGCATGGCTTCGTCAGAGGTGTTCCTCGCTTAAACAAACCACGGACTACGCTTTCAATACTTTGCCTGTAATTTCTCTAGTATTCATTGGATAATATCCAGAATTGTTGAAATATAATTCCAGAAGCGTAAAAAAAGTTTAAACTATCTTAAAGACAGGAAACACAAAACGCTAATCTACTGATAAGAGAAAATTCAGAATCAATTGCAAACCTTACCAGATGAACCATATGTGTCACATGAAACGAACCAAAGCAAATGGCACTTCGCTATTAACTTTAATGTTATGGCTTCATGCTGCGTAATTTGATTCCACCGGTTGCAATTCTCGACGAAAACGCGCTTTTTATTTGTAGCTTTTACTCTCTAACAGTTTGTAGCCAATTGCTTGAAGCAGTTTGGAACAGACCAAGAATACTAAATTACAGATTAGGAATATATGGGAATTGGTATATGGCGGAGTCTAGTTGGGCAGAAAAAGTTCCACTTGTCTTTATTTCTTACATGTAATTAATCTACTTTCTGCACTTTATGTCTTCCGGAACATGTCTGTAACAGAATTGAACTCACATTGGCGAACCGGTCTTCGTAGATTTGTAAATATTTTCAGGAAGTCTCTATGATGGTCAAGGGAATTTGAAAAACTGGTGGACTAAAGAATCAAAAGGTCGATTTGATCAGAAAACGGAATGTGTTGTTAGACAGTATGACAAATATCATCTTCCAGAAGTAGCCATGAATGTCAACGGAAAGCTTACCGTTGGCGAAAATGTAGCCGACATAGCAGGAGTAAAGATTTCCTACAGAGTAAGAAAATCTACTGTTTTCACTGTAGTTTGACAACTACTTTAGGAAACTTTGATTGCAAATTCTGATTGTTTGCATGCCACATTAACCATCAAAACGAGTGCAGCATATTTGTATAGATTCAACGGAAAGACTCAATAGATTGGGATTCTTTTCAAAATTTTGCATATTTTCGAAAACTGACTTCAAGCTTCCTACAAAATTGTGCAATTTCCACAAACAGTCCAACTTCATCTAAAAGTGCAACAGCCTGAACGGAACTTCTCTCGAAAATGGTAAGCGGTCCAACAATTTGAGAATTTTAATCTTGAAATATTTTAAGGAATACTATTTCGCAGTATTTGGAACAAATTGTTAAGTCTGAAACTTTAGCTTTTGCTTTGTAGTGCTTAACATGGAAAACTTACTTAATGAAAGCACATGAAAGCAATTAAATATTATCACATTAATTAGATTCTGGAAGTGAAAAAGCATAATTTCATCAGTAGCTGCGAAAAATACAATAAACTACAAGCATAAGTCCGTCCCATTAGTACTATAAGCAATTACACAGCGATCGAAAACTTGCAATATGGTTAATTAATTGCTAATTAATGAATACCAAACATCCTTTAGTTAGACTCAAAATGGAATACTCCGCTCATATATCACGTTATTGTACAAGCTTTATGTATTTTTGATTCAGAAAAGAAACCATTCATATTCCGCTAACCCTAACCATTGAAAGGTTCTGCATAAAACGCATTCTGTAATGCAATTGAAATTTTTTCTATACACCTGCAATGACTGCTACTGTTTCAGGCTTTTGAAAAGTACATAGAAGAGCATGGCAATGAACAACGCCTTCCAGGATTAGAAGATTTGACTGATCATCAACTGTTCTTCTTGAGTTTTGCGAGGGTAAACTAAATTGACCTAATCCTCTTACAGAAATCTCAACACTTTAGGGGAACCCCTTGTCACATTATGTAACAGTAATTTTCATCATCTGCTAGCTTGAGTTTCCTAAAAACAGCAAACGTCGCAGTTCGTTTCCAAACTTCAATACCAAGACCCTGAATACATTTGTTAGCTTAATTTTGAGAACAGTTTGAATAATATTGAATAGAGACGTGTTCTACCCAGCAATTCAAATTTATTTGTAAGTCTAATACTGTTCAAAATTAACCTCCAAAAGATTTCCTGGTATTTCAATTCATAATAATGTCAGAAGGGAATTTCCATGTGTAGTTGACATGTAAAAATTGTCAGACATTTAAAACCTCAATCGATTATCAGTATTAACTCATTAATACCACTAAATACAGGCACACGGAACTAGTGACACATTGTACATCTCAGACATCCCATGTGTTAATAGTTGAACATTTAACAAGATGTCTAAGAATTATGACTTGCTTGATGCTTTAGTTTCATTGTGAGAAGGCAGAACCAGAAGCGCTAATTAATGATTTATTAACAGATGTCCATAGTCCGTCCAAAATAAGGTATGTATTTTCTACTGATTTTTACTTTGCCAGTGTTTGACAGCGTTTTTGTAAAGATTACAAGTATCCGTTGTGGAAAACTGTGCAAGTGACAGTCACGAGCTAATAATGGGTGATCTGACGATTAAACTAAGTCTTTCCAACACGGTAAGGTACCGCCAATGCAAATTAAATGCTTTCGACAGTCAGTATACAAAACTGTAATCTTTCCTGGTCCAGTCTTATAAAAGTTCTCGAGTTGCGGAATCCGAAACTTATGTCCTCAAGTACTCGTGACTTGAGATCTCAAGTGTTCACACAATTTCTCAAGTTCTCTTTTGCAAGTTCTCAAGCTGCGGAAAATTTTCTACACTTAAGCCTAGTGCGCGTTTCATAACAGGTCTCGAGTTACAAGTCTGTAGTTGCCTGCAAGTTCTCTGGTCAAAATCGGCCAGAGAACTAGCGTCTTGAGTTCAAGAGTAGCTAGAGCGTTTGCTGTGTCATCAAGCATTCATAGCGGCCTGCCAGGTATTGATTTTTAAAAAGTACCGTCTTATCCCACCTTTATTTAATTTGATTGCTAACCGTTAACTTTTTGTATATGTTCCACATGGTTTGCTTAAACTTGTTTATTCTACAAACTTGAAACTTCCTGTTTAATGAAATTACTAAAACCCTTCTACAAGTTAATCAGCGCAGAAAATTGCATAGAAATAAAATTGGTAAAATTGAAAAAATATCTGACATTGGAAATTTTAAAATGTTGAATTTCTTCTAAACTTCACTGTAATTCACTAATTTTAGTGATAAACACGTTAATAACCTATTCTTTGGTTTCGAATTTGAATTATATCGAGAATCGTGGAGCTGCTGTTTTTAATAAATATATATGACTACCACAAAGTTGCACTGTTAGTTTGATAGGGTTTATTTGGATATAGGTTTTATTTTCCTTATGTAGCATGCAAGTTCTCTAGTACTCAGGTTATCGAGATGCATGTTCTCAAGTATTTGAACTCGATGCTCAAGTTCCCTGCTAGCCTAGCAAGTTGGGCTAGTTTTTTCACACAGTTTTCATCCGCAGTCGAGACTTGAGACTTGCAACCTGAGAACCAGAGATCTCGAGAACTTTTATGAAACTGCCCCCCAGTTGACCTATTAATCGAAGGTATTCAGAAATTGCTAAAGATAACGCAAAGGTAATCGAATAGTGCATTACTGCATACTTCAGGAACGACATTAAGTCAATGTGTTATACTGTCGAGATTAGCCGAGATTAGCCGAGCCCAGTGTATTGATGGAAGACCTTATAATATCTGGCCTGGGCGGCTTTTATGAAATGTTCTCAAGTAGCTAATCCTCAGCTTGCTGTTTGGGTGTCGCTTCTTGGCCGATTTTTCGACCAACTCCGATATTGCTCATTTTAATATATTTTGTAGACCCCATGGGTACTCATGAAGACAAAGGTGTTTCGCGTAATATTGCTTCTATCGTTCTGTAGAATCCTTCAAAGGTGACCTTGACATGTGTTAAACATAGGAAAATGAAAAAGTTAGGTTTAAAAGTTTGTTAAAAATTAAAAGTTTTAAAACTTTTTCGTTGTGTTAAAGATACAGCGCTGCAACTTTGTACACCTGTTTAGGACATGCTATGGAGTGCAAATGACCCTTGTGGTTCAATTCAGTTGAGCGGAGTTTTTTTAGCGCTTTTTCACAAGTCAAAACTTGGAATTGATGCATTTTGTACAATGAAAAACATTACCAGCAAACATTTTGGTTTTTGCTGCACGATTGGCAAAATCTACAGGTCGCAAATATCTATCACTTGTTGTGCTCTCAAAAACTTGAAACAAAATATACGAATCTTGGCAAAAATCGTCATTTTGCACAATTTTCAGGTTCCGCTCCGTTCAGGTTCAGTTTTCGGTTTCTGCAAAGCTGCTCTTTTCGTCCTGGCTGATTTGATCACTATATATGGATTAAAATTGTGAATTTTTAAAATTTCCGAAATATAGTCAAATCGGGTATCATTAGATGACCTAAACACCTTTTCTAATAGAACTATGTGTCTGAAATATATTATCTGCAAGATAGGGCAGGTTAAAGTTTGAGGGCACAGTTACCTCAAAAGATTTCAGTTCACGATTGAAGTTTGCATTGGCTGTGCCGGAATCTATTTAGCACTGAAATATTGGCCAACCAACAGTATTAATTCGCCTTATTCGACCCAAATTCCGTCTACTGACAAATGTATAATTTTAAAAATTGAACCACATGTTCAGAACGACTATTCATTCCTGACTTCAACTTCACTTAATTTTGATCCTTGACTTGTGATATTTTAAATTTTTGCGCAAATTTCATTTGTGGAAGTTCTGTTTCTTTCCAACACATCAGTGGTCGCAACAAACTAGTCAGTCTTCAACAAATTTGATGTGAGGTGGTGTACAGGCGAAACAATCACCATTAATTAGTTACAGTCTTAAGTCACCTGGTTAGACAGCCATAAATATGCATAAAAAGCAATCGTCTGAATCTTGATCAACTCATTGAATTTTGTGGAGTGTTGCTTGATATTTAAATGTCATGTTTCAGCTTTAAATTAAAATTAAGGTTTTGTAAATTTTAGATTTTCAAGCTGTTCGCACAATTTAAGGTTTTTAGACATAGCTAAACACAAAATTTAGCTAACTATAAACTATGGTCAAATTTGGCGTGATCTTAAAATAATCTACTTTCAAATTACCTTCAATCCGGTGTGAAGTTTGGTCTACTTCTGTTAGTAGAACTGCGTGAATTACTTAAATAAAACAATTTGACTGACTGGCTAAACTATACGATACAAAGATCACAGGTAACTATCGTGGTGTGCGATGTCGAGAAATGTTGACCTTAACCAACTGAGAGAATCTTTCAAAATAACACAATTTACTGTTGACATCACAAAATGCACCAAGCAAGACTGAAAATGATATTTTCAAAAACTATACGAAACCCGAACAGTCCGGAACGCGACATGCGCCGTATACGGTAGCAAAATCCAAAATACCCCAAAATCCCAAAACCCCGCCAAAATGTTGCTTTACGAAAATCCCCGACCACACTCTACAAAGACTCCCAACCAACTAACCTGTTCAGGTTTGAACTAATTTTTGAGATTGGTTAATTGACTGAAGAATTTAGACAGCAGCTGGAAAATACTGAACGTTTGTCAGACTTTGTGAAACTTAAACAAATTTATATGTTCCTTGTGAGTGCTATCTTCACACTGGATTGCTTTCATTGGATTAATATTAATTATTATATATGCAAAAATTGTCATTCGAAAATTATTCAGACGTTTTGAACGTGTTACACAACCTTCAGAAATTTATACGTTGCGTCAATAGACGTAATAGTGGACATTAGTAGTTTTGACTTTAGATGTTTAGATTTGAAGTTTCAAAACGGGCAGAGTCTTAAACACGTCATTACTCATTCATTACTAGAATCTAGAATATTAGAAGCCATCTTCGAGGGACGTTTCATTCAAAACTTAGCTTAAATATGTCTTTTTCTGAAAATGCGTCGAACCTAATTTTATTATTCTTTTGGTTTATTTTTGAATTTTTTCCCTACTAGGTTCGTGAGTGTGCGCATATCAAACTCGTAATCTCGTCCCTAAACTCGCTAATTTCCCTAAACGACTACAGCAGGCGCCGGCAGTCCAAATTCGGTACCGTGAGTTTACTGTTTCTGACGCAAAAATACGATTGACGAAAATAGAGAAAAAGTATAAATTTACAGTATAAACGAAGAATAAACATTTCCAGAATTATTCGGTAAACAAAGACAAACAATTCACAAAAATAAAGGAAAAAGGTGGAAGGAGAAACCCCAAAGTTAAGAGGGAACTAAGTCCCCCAACCAAGAACTTACCTGATAAAGGAAATCCCCGTTGAATGCACAAACGGCAGGTGAAAACGCCGCCGCTCCGTACGAAAGATTCGGTGAGACTGAATTTGCGCTGAATTTCAATGGCGGACACGACTTAGCTAAGGAACCGAGGTTCCTACACAGAAGGACAATTTTTCATTTATCGTTCATAAAGATAACACTTCATTTTCTTCATTTTAGATAATTTCAAATAGAAATCAAAGGAAATATCAGAAAATAGTTCACAGATTACCCCCTCTTTTGAAACGCGCGCCCTCGCCGCGGCCTCCAGGCAAAATTAGTAGCCATAAAAATGAGGGTTAACCTACGTAACTTAGGTACTAGTAGAGGTAAAACGTCGTTTTAGTAAGCAGAAAGAATTAAAATTGTATCTCACTCGAGCCCCTGGCTTTGCCAAATTTTAGGGGTCTGTTTTCGAGACACGGGTAAAGCTACTTCGGCACGTGCCGGACCACACACAAACATTAGAGTACATAGACTCAACACAAAAGACATAGAACCCTTCAGCCGCGACGGGAGCGCAGGTCTCAAAAGGGAGAGTAACCCAAAAAATTTTTAACAAAAATTTTAGACAAACGGAAGGGGAACTCTATTCAAACACCACACAACGGAAACACTAATTCAAAACTAAACAGTACAGTAACTAAACGACTATACAGTAGAAATACACTATGAATAACTAGACAAAGAAATAGAACTTTAACCCCGGCTGTATATGAAGAATATATGGATATATAAGTGCTCCGGGAGAGGCTACACCGGAGGAAAATTTATAAAAATTTATGAGAAATTGCGCGAAAAGAGCGAAAACATGCACGTATCCAGTCCAGGGAAGCCTCCCCCGGAGTAAGCATATTATGCACGAATCTGGTTAAATGCCAAAAATAAAGCTGCATATGAATAAAGCACACATATAAATGTAGCTGCACCGAAAAAGATGGCAAAACTGGCAGGTGTAAATGGCAGTACAAAATTATGTAAGTAAACCCGCGGTACGATAAACAGTAGTAAAAGAAAACAAAACAGGAGATTAAAATACGACATAATATAGGACGGACTAGCCGAACTAGGGAGCACCCTTTGTGAAAAATCCGAAAAACTGCAGAATGAAAAGTAGAGAATTTGAAAAAATCAATAGAATTTTAAAGAGGTGATAATCAAGCGAAAACCCCATAAAGTATAACCCGAAATGTATTCCCCCATCCTGTTAAAGCTATCAGACAAATAAAGCAAATAATGGAATGAAAAACACACAACACGATTAGAAAAAATGGGAAAGGGGGAGGGGGAGCGGACGAGTAAAAGGACATAACCGGAATATAACATATATCACACACTTGACTGTCATAAAAATATGTACCGATGACTGATGGCAAAGCAGACCAAAGTTCATGAGCCAAAGAGGCTGCCGAGAACCCTCCGGGACTTCCATCAACCGGACTTCGGACCAACCTCCGGGAGGAGAGCGGGCGCCCCTCGGCGCAAGCCGCTCCGGACCAACCCCATACACCGGTCAAAGACAGAACCAGGCCCAACACCACCAGTAACCGGGCCAACAGACAAACCAGGCCTTTCGCCAACCACGGCAGCCTCGGGTCCTACACAAGATAGGAATAACAATTTACACAGCAGATACACAACAGAAAGGGGAACTCGCCGCAAGAAGGGGACTGGGGGGGAGGGAAGGGGACGTATGTTACAGTAAACAATAAACAAACAAAAAAGGAGTACATATGACATGTTATATGGGGATTAACATACGGCACGAGGGCCTACAGTAAACAAAAATAGCATCATAATATAAGGCACAATGCCCACAGTCACAACATAAGGCACATAGGCCATACAGTACATCATCACAAAGGCCCGATTAATTTAGGAGAGAGGAGACGCAAGCCTACGGCTACCGCAGCCCGGAGAGTATCCAGACAACCAGCGACCGCAGACTGCGCCGAAAATCAAAGAAAGCGAAAATTAAGCTACGGAATCTAAGATGCCGGTCCGGGGTTGCCCACCCTTGCCCAGCCATAAGCCAGACACAGGCGACGAGCAACCACGGACCCGCCGAGATACGGGACGGTGGAACAACCCCAGTACTATTGCATAATAAAGGTAAAAGTTAAAATTTTGATAAAATAAGATAAGTATCCATATACGAGGTAAAAATGAAGGGCAAATAGGGTATATGTAGAAATTCGCAAGATTTTTGTTCACGTTAAAAGGAAAACTCCACTTTTAATTGAAACGTTGAAAGCAAGAAGATTCAAGTAAGAAAAGACTTTTATCAAACAAGAAAATCATATATGAAAAGAAAATAATCAATTTTGTTTCAGAAAAATAAATGTTAGAACACATATAAAACGAAAAACAAATTCCCCCCCAAAACATAACAACGACACCCCCCAAATACGGGCCACGCAAATAACCCATCCCACCACACACACAAAACAATTACACAGGAGCAGGATACCTGATAGCTTCCCGGAGGTGTTGCTCAGCCTCACGGACCGACAGCTCATGAGGGAGCTGCGGGAAAAGTTCCCGCCGGACAATCATGCAAATTTTGCCCATCCAGTTCTGCCCCTTGGGATCTTTGGCAGTAAGAACTTCGCGGCGGCGGGCCGGTGGCATAGCCTGAAGTTCCAGGACATCATAGCCACAACTCCAGTAGGAGTCACAAGGCACCGCTTCGACCAAGTAGGCTACGCCGGTGTCGTGCAACCAGCGGCGGAACTGAGGACACGAGGCCGCCTTGGCCCGGATGACATCGAGCATGATCAGTGCTCGGACCAAGGAGCCTGGACCCGTTTTTGCATGCCACATTTGACGCAAAACGGACTCTCTAGGAATCCATTTGGCCATGAATTCCTCAGCCAAATACTTGGCTTGGAAAGGGCACTCCATGGAGGCCACTACTCTAGCCGGCTCCTTGACGCCGAAGAAATCTTCAAACTTACGCCAGTGGTACAGCTGTTCAGAAGTACCAAATTCTTCGTCCCCCCATTGGATGTAGACCGGGTCCTGCGAATTTGAGCGAGGATCGGGTTCGACGATCTACATGTTGGAAGCCATATTAGTAGGACCCTTAAACCAGACAACCTGGCGAGTCCTCGCAGCTTGGTGAGGCTGGTTGTAAGAGTGCGCCCAAACCTGATTAACCGTATCCTCCGCTAAAGCAGCGAGGTCCTTCGTAATTCTAGTGATAAAATTCACGTACTTAGACGGCGAGCCACGAGCCATCAAATAGACCGGGTAGATGTTGATAAACGGAAAAATTTTGGCAGCAGCAGCCGCAGTAGCAGCCCACAGATTGGAAGTCTGCCCCACTAGACGGAAGGAATCAAATTCCAACACACCCCGACGGTAAATCGGAGGAAAGTCCAACTTAACAGTCCAGCGAAAGCGGTCCAGAGTTGGGTACGGAGATCCATCTGAAGTGACGAACTTGTGCTCCGTAGGGGTGCAAATCACCTCTGCACCCGGACAAAGGTTCTTTATGAGTGACAAGAAGTTTTCATAAACGTTATGCGTCACCGCAAAAGGAATATCGTTGCGACGAAAAACGCCGTCCCAAAAATTATAGATGGCGATAAAATATGGGTTCAAGGAAGACCCGTCAATCTTGGACTGAAGGTCCGGAAGACATGCTATCTGCCAATACGGCTCCGAATGGATCCGGAAGGGAACCATGTGCGGGTAGTGGTGAATCAGGTAGTGAACACCAGGCCAGAAAGCTTCGTCGACCACCTGCGGACCAGTAAAGCGCTGGGTGCCACACGGCAGCTGTTTTTCCGGACCGCCAGAGTCAGGCGGGCACTCGTTGAACTTCTGCAAACCTGGGAGAATCTGAGCCAAACCACGTTCACGAATGATCTTAGTTGCCTTATACGGACCTGGCGGAGGTTGGACAATGTACCGCGGAGGCTGATCAACGACAATTGTGGGAACTGCATCAGAAGAAAGAGAGCCCGCTACTAAACCTGTCAAATCCAAGACCAGTTTACGTGGAAACAGGAAGTGGGACTCAGGCCAGACAATCTGCCTATCCGCTGGAAGACCCTCAAAAGGTGAAACCTCATACGGTGCAACCTGAAGAGGCGGAGGCTGCGGAGGCGGCGCGTGTAGCTGAATCACCGGTTCCTCCTGCATAGGAACATCCAAAACCGCAGGAATATCTGGACGATGGGATGGCCCAGGTTGGCCCGAGACACCCACAACCTGCACTACCGGAGCAGACGGAAGCTCGGAACCGGGGGTAGACCGCAAAGGGCCCGAACCCGGAGTCGCATCGTCCGACCCACCAGATAGTCCAGACAAATTTAGATTCATCAAAGAGTCCTCCGGCCGACGTATCCAATAGAGGGTTAACCGGGGGTTCCGGGTAAAAAATTTTGAATAAATTTGGCATATAAGCCTTATCAATTTGAAGAACAGCATGAATAAAAGCCAAAGGTTTCCAGGGAGGTGGAATTCCAATTTGTTAAAAATTTGAAGTTGAGTCAGCCCGTATTGTTCTAAAGCAAAAAGCTGTTGTGGAGTACTGATGTCGGGCAAAAGCTGAAAAAATGAATCCTGAGTGAGGCGACGAAGCCTATCGTCAAGCCCAGAAACTGAAATGGACATATCTAAGGCCGGAGAAAGACCAATTGGGCCGATGGGGAGTAGAAAAACGCAAGGGTGGGATAGGAACGGGCGGAAGAGGGGAAGTCAACCCCTCCTGTCGGAGCCGGAGAACTGGAGCCTGAGCTAAAGAAGCAGAAACCGCAGGGGGCTGGACCACCGGAGCCATCCGCACCTCAGTTTGTGAAACAGGCGGCTGTTGTTGCGGAAGCCTTGCTCGCACCGGAGTGGAACTCGGAACAGAAGGCGTCACAGGTGGGGCAGATGTCGGAAACAGACTAGAGGTCGTGACCCCAGGAGCACCAGGACCACGATCAACAAAATAGCCACCACCCGGAATAAGGCTAAAATCCATAGTAGCGGACTCAGACTGAACAGAAGTATGAGGCGGGCAGTGAGGGAGAGACTCTAAACTGCTAGACGCACTTATGCCTGACGAAGATGGAACAGGCTGCGCAATAGAAACCTCCCCTGTAGAAGTTTGAACCACGGTTTTGCGAAGTTTGGTAGTCTTCACTGGAATAGAGACTGAAGCCGGCGGAAGCAGAACCGGAGCAGGCACCGGAAGCGGCGAAGCTACAGCAGTAACTGGAGCAGCGGAAGCAGCGGCAGCGGCCGGAGCAACCGAAGCAGCGACAGCGGCCGGAGCAACCGAAGCAGCGACAGCAGCCGAAGAAGCGGCTGAGGCAGCAGTCCGGGCGGCCAGTTTCTGAAAATATTTGCGTGAAGCTTCAGCAGCCTCCGCAGGAGTAGGTTTTTGGGGCAAATCCGCATACGCACCCAGTAGGTCATCCATGTGAAGGGTGTAACCGGAGCGTGTAGGAACGGAGCGATTTCTAGAGTGAGAAGACCGCCCAGAACCGACCGCGCCCGCACCCGACCGTGGAGGTGACCTAGAGCGAGCACGCGGGTGTTCGTCAATTAACAGACGCCCAACAGACGTATCCATAGGTGAAAGTGGAGAGTGAGGAGGAGTCCCCGGAGGAGAAGTTGGAAAACTTGCCAAATTCAGCTGACTTGGCTGATGATCTACTGGTAGTTCCTCCGGGTCCTCGTTCTCCTCGACCGCCCGGAAGTCCTGCTCCTCCTGCAGTGCCTCCTTGGCACGCTTCGCAGCTCCCGGAACCTTTTCCGCCTTAGTACCTAACACCGGCGGATTTGCCCTGAGAGGTGCAGAGACAAAAATTTCCTTCTCCCGGACGTCAACCCCAGGAATCCGAGGGTTCTGTGCAGTAGAGACCGAGAGCTCTGGGCGAAGGTGTGCCGAGATTTTATCACCCTTACTCTTACCCTTGTTAGGTTCAAACTTGAGAAAAATCATCTGAGTAGGGTCAAAAGGTGGATCCACAACCGGAACAGGCTTGTTGACAACAGGCAAACTCGACAATTCGCGTAATGCCTTGTCCAGACCTTTCTGTCCATAGGACCGCTGTTTTCGGAGCCGTAAAAAGTCCTGTTCTAAAAGAGGAGAATAGAGGCACAACATGTGCACAGACATGTACGTATCCCTAATCTGGACCAGCCCGTATTCTAGAACAACTTCTTCCTGTAAAGGAGTGACCGAATTATCAGAAAGATAGGAGCGACGAACTCTGTCCGGAGGGTACTGCAAAAGAGTCTCCTGAAACCATTTAAAAGGCCGATCCAATCTCGTGCCAGGAGACGGTGGCTTCGCAGGATAGGAAGAGATACCCTTTGTAGGGTCACCCTTTGTGTTCCAAATGTGCGGCCCTTTTCGATGACCTGAACCCCGAGGACGAAGACCAGAAGGCAAAGGCCGCTCAGTAATGTAGTCGACAAGATGATTCAAATCAACAATAGAATTTCTAGCATCGATGCCCAAAGTCGTATACAGAGTCCGGACCGTATCAACAGCACTTATAGCGAAAATCGGAAAAGGCGTGTTGTACAAAATTGGCTGCAAGCCGTATCTAATGAGCGACCAAGAAGGAACATCCATATAAATGCGAGGAATCAAAAACATAAAAACCTTAAAATTTAGACTGTGCGTGCACTGATTAGGCGCATGAAAACAAAGCGGATCAATTTCAGTTGAAAATTTGAGCGGATTGTCCGGAACTGCAATCAACAAGATGGAAAGGGCTGGTCCAGTAGACGAATCTGGGAAAGAGCCTTGATGTTTCACATACGAAAGAGTCAAAAATCGAGCACTATCGGCCATGTTATAGATGTCCTGAACTTTGGCATAAAGCTGCTGGAGCCTAGAAATTATCGTGATAGTATCACGAGAGTCTCGAGGTTTTAAACTACTCGGCTCCCTTGCCCATTTCTGCACAGCGGCCTCCCAATTTTTGAGCTCCTGGGATTCAATGAAAGCCGGGATTGTCACAGGGTGAATTTCCCTTTGCCTCAAATGTTCATCCAAGTCATCCTTGGTGAGGGGAGCATTCGTATTGGTCTTGGGCTCCTTTGAAGACCTCGCTGTTGCCTCTGCTGCGCGGCGCAGGACAGGATCCGCCGCTGAACCTGACGAAGAACCGTTGCCCGCACAACGGCGCAGACGCGGGGTCTTCGACAGGTTAGGGGGAAACGCCTGCGCCAAATTAAGGGTAGCGTCACTGGCAGCTCGACCCCACGTAGAACACCCCGGAGAAGATGACGTCGAAGCCCCAGCCCTCTCTAGTTCGGATTCGAGATAAATTTGGACTATGGAGGGCTGATCGTCCTCCTCCTGAGCAGACTCCGCCTGCTGAGCATTACCTCCGGGAGCATCCGGCTCCTCTGACTGATCCGAATCACGCTGCATTATACAAATTTCCAGAAAATTTTAAAAGTAAAACCAAAATAGTCAGAATTTTCACCACAAAAGAGAGTAGAAATTACATATACACCCACAATACAACAAAACTAAACTACAGACACACAAACAAATACCACTGGATTCACTGGTGCACTGACATAGGCCCGTAGGAACACAACCACTTTATACCTAAACACAAAACAAAAATGCATTAGTAACATATATACATGCATAAAACAAAATCAGCAAAAATTTATGTGAAAAATAAAATTTCAGTTCAAAAACCCTAGGTTTCAGGGTCCAGTGTTCCTCCGATACTGGCTCACCACTCCCGTGGGCGCAAACACTGGTTGGAAATGTCCCACCACCAAAAGGAAGTGTCTGATCCAAAAGCTGGATGAAGTGGACGAGGGTTTCCCGGTACTCCAAATCTAGTGTTAGTGGTGACCCCCGAACCATGATACATCATGGTAAATTCCCCACGATGAAAGACACGCGGAGCTCGTTGACCGCAAGTTGGGCAGTTATCTATCCGGGCGAATTCCGGACTAATAGGCCTGGATATGTACCCCCGCGGAGTTTGATGCAAAGCAACTATATTTGGGACTCCGGGAGGTGGTCGTGTGGGCGGTGGCCGTGGCATCACGGGGGCGAGGCACCAGATAAGGATGCACGCGCCCAACAGGTACTGGGTACCTGACCACAATATGGACCGGAGTCCCCTGAGGAGGCGCCCCCGAACGGACCACCCGCGGAGCGAAAGGCGGAGAAAAATTTTGCCTGAAATATCTTGGTGGGGTAAAGTCCCCAATTGGTTGTCTCGGTCGAATAGGGATAGGGTAGGAGTGTTCCTGGAGAAAATTTGGGCGAACATGTGGTGCCCTCTGGAGAATAGGCAAATTTGGCAATGATGAAGACGCCGAAATTGTGGTGGTGACCACCGGAGCAAAATTTCTTTCTACTGGAAGGGCTGGCGGAGAACTTTGATCCACAACCTCTATAGAAGAATCATGGTCCGAAACCACCTCAATAGCTCGGGAAACAGATGGAGATTGGTCCGACATTTGAACTGATTCCTTGAAAACGTACAGACCAACGGCACTGATGGGCGCACCAGAGGAACACTGGAGAGCAATTTGGATTATCTAAACAAAATATATATTCAATCAAATTTTATGAAATCCTAGAAAAACGTATCAAAACCTTTTTTAAATAAATTTTATAAAAATAAACCCCTGATCATGCGAAATAAGCAAATAATACCAACAAATTAGTAGAAACACACAAATTAAGAAAACAGTACGTACGTATACACATAACAGAGAATTCTACAAACCCCACAGTACTTTAACCCTTTTAAGGGATAGGATTTTGAGGGCGAAGGCATCTATCAACAGGGTCCCAACGCCAAAACGAAACATCCGAAACAATGGCCTCAGCCAAAATACGAGAATTTTCAGACAGACTATTGTATGGCGACCCAGTAAAAGTTTCATCCAAAAACCCGGGAGGGGTAGACATGAAAATATCCCCCCTTTCGTACGAACGTGCTGCCGGCTGCCCACACTGAGAACAAATACCCGGACGAGCATAACGCGGAGAATTTGCTACCAAGCGGTGGCCCCACGGTAATTGGAACAAGGTAACCGTGCAAGCATTTACCGAGCCTCCCGGTGGTATCAGTGCAGGAAAACGAATAGTGTTAGGAGCTGAGGGTGCACCGGGTCGTGGAGGAAGCGGCGGAGGAGCAAGGGGAACAGAAACTGAAGGAACATATGTTTGAACTTCTCTTGAAAGTAAAAAGGGGTGAAAATTTGGTGGTAAAGAATAGCGCGTAGGAGACCTCCCAGCCCCAGCAGGATAGCGAGGTTGGAGATGCCCGTCTACAGAATAAGTGTCCCACGTAGAATTTGGAGAGGTCAACATAGTTGGAATCGAATCATAATAATAATTTACAGTTCGGGGAGGAGAAGTAGACCCTGAGGAGGAAGGGTACGTCCAAGTAAAGACAGGAGGTCGTGTTACAGGAGTAGACGTAGAATTTGGCAAATTTTGAGTCGTCGTGGTAGAGAAACTTTGAGAAGACTCATAAGAAGGGGGAGGTGACGCTGAAGATAAGGAGGTCGATCTAAGCCGCAAATCAGGAAGTGGACAGCCAAATATAGAATGAACCCCCAAATCAGGTTGTGAGTGATGCAAAGACTGGTAATCATGAGTAACTGGGAATTCAGTGTAAGTTGGAAATTCAACGTTTGAAACAACCATGGGAAGGTTATCCTCTGGAGAAAGCAGCTCCGGACGGATGGGATACCTCATATGGGGGAACCCCAAGCGCGGAGGAGCATACCCTGTCATGTGCCGGCGTGCAACCACCATTTGTCGTGAATACACTATACGGTCAGACATTATACCTATACAATTCGAAAATACAGAAAAATAAATAACCCACCGAATAACCTTACAACGTATTTGGACGGGAAATTTCCTGGACACACGCAACTTTTCTAGAATAAAAAGACACAATAAACACGACAAACACAACATACAACAATACGTGCATAACATCAACGTCCTATTTACTATTCAGACTCTTCCTCCGGTGTAGGATCATATAACGGAGTACCTAGGGGCGGAGATGCAAGAGACATTGGAGGCACCATAGCGTCCATAAGTTTTTGCAGTAAAGCTGAAGGAGCTAATTTCTGTAAAATAACCTCGCGTTCATTTTTCACCAATAAAGGAGCCGAGGGACAAGTCATATACAAGGTAGGAGCCCCTTTTTCACGTAAATAAGAAGGAGGAAGGAAATAAGCCGGAAACATGAAATACCCAAAATGAGCGGCTAACTCAATGAATTTCTTGCAAGTAGGCGGATCTAATTCAGAAGGATCAAGAACCATTGCCGCGATATGTTCATAGCGCAAATCCGCAGGGTTAACCCACCCCTCACGGTAAGGTACACCTGGACCCAATTCCAATTCCTGATTTAACACCGGAGGAAGATGTTCTCCCGGAGCAATTTTACCCCGGAGTTGCACATACATTGGCTGACCGGCATTTGTCAAATCATATCTACACGGACGTGGATCAAAACATACTCTTGAAGGAGTTGTCATTATAAAGTTCAAATACTAGAATCCGTATGAAAATCTAAACTGCAGGAGAAAAGAATTTATGCTAACCTCAAAATTTTCCGAACTTGCGGGAAAAATAGAATCTAGCAGATACTCAGAAAGTCTCAACCCGCAACACGTACAGAAACCTGGAACACAAAACATAAAGATAAATACAGAACATAAACTGTGAAACCAAACTATACCTGTATACGTATACACGCTAATCCGTTGGTGGAGGATGTGGGAATTCTCCCCGTAACGATCTGCCAATATTGTGATAATGAAATTCGAGTATAAATTTTGAGTCTACCCTCTGAAATCGTGCGTGTCGGACGTCAGTATAAGCAACCAACCCCGGAGGAGTAGTTAAACCTGGTTCCGCTAAGGTTATAGGGCGTGCCCCCAAGTCTAGAAGATGTTTAGGCGGGTCAAACGTGGCTGGAGTAGGATAACAGCTAAATAAAGCAGCTACTTTTTGCATACGAGACGATTCTTTCGCGTAATAAATAGAAGAAGGCACAGGTTCTGGAGTAGAAAGAAAATTTTTATCTTCAACTGCAAAAGCAAAAAGTGATTTTGATTCTCGTACTGCGGGTACCCCCCCCCGCAACTACTCGATAACCAGGTGTCGGTGGAAATGGCATAGTGTCCCATGTAGGGTCAAATTGGCTAGATTTGATAAGGCGCCAAATGTCAGCCGGAATTTCATACTCCGGGCCTTCCGAAACAGGAGGTAAATGTGTAAAGGTGAGTCGCTTTTCTGGTTGTCGCCCTTTAAACTTACCAAACTTTGCTGTTCCATATGGCATGGTACTAAAACAAGAAAAGAGTTGAAAAACTTATTGAAAACCTACCAAAATGTCCTCCAGAATCGGCCTAAAGCACTGACTAGAGAGCAACAGAACCAAACAAGCGCGTACTAGAATAAATAAACAATTACATAACACATACAGTAGATTAGTAAAATACAAATAAGAAGGGTAAAAGGACAATGGAAAAGTGTAAAAATAAAAGAAACGTTAATAAAAATGTATAAAATGTTAAACAACAGTACTGAGGTTGACAATAGCTTTTATAGAATCAAGGGAATGAATTTATAAAGTATTTTGCTCATTTTAAATAAATAAAATTCTAAAATTTTAGAAAGAATAAAATTCAAGGAGAAGGAAAATTAACCGGGCAAAAGAAAATAAGTTATGAATAAAAGGGTTTCAGACGATTCACATTGATCAATTCCGGAGTAGCGTCCGAACGATGAGTAGACAAGATTTCAACATTAGTGGGAGAAACCACCTTTATAACGCGGAAAGGACCTTGAAACATGGGGAGAAATTTGCGGCTTGCCCCCCGAGGGATGTTTGCCTGAGAGACATCTTTCCAAACCAACATATTTTCTTTGTACTCGACAACCTTGGTTTTCGCATCATAGGTAGCTCGACGTTTTTCCAAAACTTCTTGAGTGTATTCTTTAAGAATTTGGCGAGAATACTGTAACTTTTCACGTAAATCTTCAATATAGGAAGGAGTAAATTCCTTAGCAAGTGGGTCCTTACGACTAAGTAAATTTTGAGAAAATATCCGGGGGTCTTGACCAAATAATAAATAGTAGGGGGATTCACCGGTAGAGGCATGGGGGGTAGAACGATAGGCGAACAAAACCCACGGAATTAATTCGTCCCATTCTTTGTTAAACCCCAAAATTGCTTTCCGTAGAAGCCCCTTTAAGGTTCCATTTAGTCTTTCGCACGCCCCGTTGGTCTGAGGGTGGTAAGCGGTAGTACGTACTTTTTTCGTCCCCAAAAGTTTACACAAGGACTCCATGAGGGCAGAACAAAAGGGAGTACCTTTATCGGTAAGAATTTCTCTGGGAGCTCCGTGAACCGCGATAATATTTTCAGCAAAATTTTTAGCGATCGTTTGAGTTTGTTCATTAGGCATAGGAAAAGCCCAACCCCAACGCGTAAGAAAATCAACCACGACTAATACCTTAGAATTCCCAGAGGAAGTAGGAGGGGCGTGCATGACATCCATGGAGAGCCTCTCAAAAGGGGCTTCTACGGGAGTGAAGAAACGCATCCAGGCCTGCTTTTTGCGAGGTCCGGGATTACATGCAGCACAAACTTGACACAAGTCCAAATACCGATTTATGTCCTGAGTTAAAGTTTCCCAAAAATATTTTCCAGAAATCATTCCCAGGGTGCGATCCCTCCCATTATGACACCCGGCAAACAATGTATTATGGCATTCGTCAAATACGTATTTACGACAATCCCGGGGAACTACTATCAACTTTAGGGGGTCACGGCGTTTGAACTTAAGCCTCCGGTGTAAAATTTCATTTTCAACATAATAATCTGAAGAAGTTTTACGTATTGCATATGCCTCCACCGGGTCCTTAGGTAGAACTTTGTCCTGTAGAAATTTCAACATATTTGCTGTAAAAGTGTCCGATTATAGAGCTTGTTTCCAAATTTCAATTCCGGCCTCGGATGCCAGCGGGTCTTCCGGACCCTCATATTCGTCCTCCATGTTGGTAATTGCAAACAAGAACTCTGGGATTTTAGGGTGGTCCGCAAAGGAACCAGGTATTTCCGGAGGATTTCGAGACAATGCATCCGGAGCACCATTTGTGACACCCGGGCGCTGAATTACCCGAAACCGAAAAGAACGAAGGAAGGCCCTCCACCGGGCTATTCGGCCAAGGGCAGTTTTTGGTACCACCTGGTCACCCAGCATGTACTCGAGTGCTTTATGATCAGTTATAACATCAAATTCATACAAAATCAAATAATGTTGAAAATATGAAATTCCAAAGAAAATAGCCAAGGCTTCTAATTCAGTTACGTGATAATTCTTTTCGGCTGCGGTCAGCGCCCGGGCGGCATATGCAACCGGATGAAATTTACCTTGTTCGTCGGTTTGCTGGAGGACGGCTGCTATACCTAGAAAGCTGGCATCCGTGGCCAAGGTGAATCGTTTTGAAAAGTCCGGATACACCAATACAGGAGCCGTAATCAACTTTTCCTTCAGAGTTTCAAAAGCCGCTTGACAGGCACTAGACCAAATGAATTCTGCATCCTTTTTGAGTAAAGAGTTTAGGGGGTGAGCAATTTTAGAAAAATTCGGAACAAATCGTCTATAATACCCCGCTAAACCCAAAAAGCTTTGAACATCTTTCACTGTTTGCGGAACAGAAAAATCCCTAACAACACGGATTTTCTCCGGGTCCGTGGAGATTCCGGAGGCAGACAAAACATGACCCAAAAAGGGCATGGAGGATTTTGCAAATTCACACTTTGACAACTTTAAGATGACGCGCTCTCTTGAACAACGCAGAAAAATCTCAAGAAGCTTGTCCAAATGATCAAATTCCGTAGCACTAGATATCAAAATGTCGTCAATATAAACCGTGAACCCTTCCATTATGCGGTCTATAATGCGTTGAAAGGTTGACGGAGCATTACATAGTCCGAACGGCATGACCTTGAACTCATACAGCCCGGAGTGGGTAATAAAGGCGGTTTTTTTCCGGTCCGGGGGATAGATAGGAATTTGATGAAAACCGGAGGCCAAATCCAATTTAGAAAAGATAGAATGGCCCAAAATTGCTTCAAAAAGCCCGTGAATATAGGGAATGGGGTAGCAATCCTTTTTCGTGATTGCATTTAATTTCCGATAATCAACACACAACCTCCAGTCCCCATCCTTCTTGGCGACCAAAATAATGGGAGAAGCCCAAGGGCTCCTGGAGGGCTGTATGAGTCCCTGTTCCAACCATGCAGCAAGTTTTTCGTCTATGATTTGTCTTTGTGCAGGGTTGACCTTGTACGCCCGTGCTTTTATAGGGCGTTTTCCGGGTTCAATCTCAATATAGTGATAGTCAATTTCAGTTTTACCACAACCCCCGGCTGCGTCCCAAATATTTGGAAAATTCAAAATCATGAGTTTCAACCTGCGCTGATTCCTACGCGTCAGGCAACAGTCAGCAAGTTTGATTTTTTCAAACAAGAGAGCGCGTCTTTCTGCTTCCGCAAAAGCAGGAAAATTTACAATTTCAACCAAATCATTGGAGGCGCCCCCTTCCTCCAAAGAGGTTGCCAAAAGATTTTTCTGAGTCGACATTTCAAGTAATTGTTGGCGTGTTATGTACGTATATCTGGGCTCACCCGGATGTATTTGCCTTGTAAATTTTACCGGGACCCACGGCCCAGGTTCAAGAGCTTCACACTCCTCTTCCCCCACTAGATCCTCCGAAGACGCAGGAACAGTGGACTCTCCGCTGGCTTGCCCGGACAACAGCCCAGACACACCAGGGAGTTCCCCAGGAGAGTCACCCGGACAACAGCCCAGACTACCTCCCCCGGAGGAAACGTCCTCCTGCGACTTAGGGGAATCTTCAACCCAGTACTGGAGCTGGTCAGAAAATCCCACTGAAACTAACGGAAAAGGCCTTTTCAAATTTTCAGGTAGAGGTGCTAATTGTTCTGAAGAAATTAGGGAGGGTTTCAAAACAGCTATCTGTCCTGATGAGGGGGAGACTACCCCCTCTTTTGAAATTTTTTGAGGTTCTGGGGGAGTAGACAGAGCCTTTGCTAGGGTGGTATTTTCTTTCAGAATTTCTAACTCCAAATTTTCTTCCTCTAGGGGGTGGCCTACCCCCTCTTTTGAAAAAATATTTGAGTCCATGTTTTCTTCGTGGCATTGAAACACAATTTGCTGATCGTCTTGAACCTTTTGCTGTAGATATGGGTCGAATGGAGAACCTTCCTTGAGTGGAGGGTCCCCCATACGTGCGTCAACAGCAAAAAGCAAATCGCGTGCAAATTCGTCTAAATGAACTTGGGCTGGAGTAAAGATGTTGAGATCACCCAGAACAGGTTCCCGGGCGGAATAATCCCGCACAGGAGTAACCGACCCAAGTATTGTGGCCTGCGGAATTGTAATGGGAGATGGAGTAGGATTTACCATTAGAAGTTCGAAGAAATTTTCCAAAATTTGAACCACCCCAGCATAAGGTAAAATTTTGTGTTCAGACAATAAAGATTCCATGGGGTCGAAAAAGCACAGTGGTCCCCGAACAGCGGAGGAGGTTCGAGCTTGCGCCCAGACCTCCGAGGTGGGGGGAACTACTACATCCACTGCCATCACTGCCGGAGTTTCATCACACCAATTTGCTAAAAATTCGGCCCGGATATCGACCGCAGAAAGCAGGGGATGACGGATGCCTTGCATGTTAACCTCGTTTGACGAAAATAATAAATCCCACTGGAACATTTTCATAAAATCCGTGCCAATTAACATATCCCGATAGAATTCTGGTGCCATATGAAAAGACCAACCATATTCTTTGCACCCCACAGTAAAAATAACAAAAACTTTGGCTGAAATTTTAAGGGGGCGTTATTTGAAGTGACGGCGGTGATGGGGTCAGGGTGATCAAAACGAACCTCCGCCCCACTGGTCAAAATTCTTTGTACTGTTCGGGGACTAATGATAGAAATCGACGCCCCGGAATCTATAATTGCCAAAATTCTTGCGGCGCCGGATGTTACCAGAATAGCGGGCATGTTGTCCGCTGCCGCTAGTACCTGTTCGGATTCAATCCCCGCAGAGGCCCCCGGAGTCACTGCTACGGAAGCTAAATGGCCTGAAACAGGATTTTCCTTGTCTTGCGCAGTGTCAATGACGGTGGGCTGTTCCGTCTCCGTGGCCACTGAGACACTCTGTGCCTGTGCTGGCTGGGAAGGGGGCATCCCCCCGAGAACCGGAGAAAAACCCGCAGCCCAAGTAGAAGGTGGATGCTTTTCAACAAACATAATCGAGTCATATTCCGATTGGTTGGGACATAAACGTTTCAATAAAAGAGCCATTTCACGCATTTGGTTAGATAAAGCATAGTGATATTCTTGCATAAAACTATACGTATCCCGATGAATTGCTTGTAAATGGGTCAAATTATGCACTACTTTTGAAAAAACACTCGACAATTGGGCTTCCGACATAGACAAATCAAGATGTCGAGAATCAAGTTCAGTGGAGATTGACAGCGCCTCCGGGCTTGACTGGAGGGGCCCCTCCCCCCACGGAGCAGGACCGCCACCTGGCCGGGCTGACACCATAGAAACATGAAACTGACCGAGCATTTGGTTTGCCTGTTGCAAGGTGACTCCGGTAGAAGGGGGAGCTGACCCACCCGAGGGAGAGGCAGCTTGTGCCCCCGCTCCCGAATCCGAAGCAGGTACAAAATTTTGAGACAACTCCGGAATACCAGCATTTGCCATGACAATGCGCTGATATGGAGTATTATGGGAAGTATTTTGAGTTTGATGAGAAGCGGGGTGAAAATTTTGAACCGAAGCAGGGGGTGTCTGTTGACGGTTAGTAGGAAACAAGGGTTGAGGGGTGGAAGATGGAGCAGAATATTGAGATGGTTGGGGGGTGGGTTGGGCAGGGGCATACTGTGTATGCGGAGGAGGTGGGGTGTAATTTACAGGTTGATAATACTGTTGCTGATTCGTCTGTCCTTGGTAATGGGGGGTGTAAGGCGTTCGATTATACAAAACATGGTCAACTCGTTCCGGAAGGGGGCGAGGTTTATAATCCGAAGGGGCTTTTGAGGGGTATCTTTCCCAACATTTTTCGGGAGGGTGTCCCCGCTTTTTGCAGTACCTGCAGGGGGCGGAAAATTTCTTACGTTTCTCCTCGTCCCACTTCGCCAAAGCTTCTTGAATGTGCTGTTCAAACCAATCCTTCATCTCTCGGAAACCAAGGCGGGAGGCAGCGACTTCTAAATTTGCCTGTGAAGTTGAATCCGAAGTTCTTTGGTTCTGAGTTCTGTTCTCAGAACCACCTTCTCCGACATAATAGATAGGCAGGTCATATGATAAGGTGTCGCCCTCCGGAGCCCTGGCTTCACGAGACTCCAGACGGTCAATAATACGGCGCACATCTTGCATGGTCGGGCGTTCACTCTGGTAAAGGGAGGCCAATGCAAGGGCGAACTTGTCATGAACTCCGGCAAAAAGTTGTTGAACGCATTGTTCTTCCCTTTCCTCCTGGGTGTCCCACAGGTCGAGGGCCATAGCCTGCAATTCAGAAATATAATGGCGAACCGACTCATTATGGAGCTGTTTTCGATGAGCAAAAGCAGAAAATCTATCCCGTAAAGAAAGTTGAGGTTTTGGAAACTGAGATTTTATCAATTCAAGAAAACCGGTATAAGATTCCACGACCTGTGGACCACAACGGGAGGCGAAAATTTGAGCTTTTCCGGAGAGTTTATTCCAGAGAAGACGCCCCCACTGAGCCTCCGGGACCGCATGAACCGCCACGGCCGATTCAAATTGAGGAAGCCAATCCTCAAAATAGGCGTATTTCGGGTCATAGCGAGGGACTTCCCGTAAGACTTCAAGATAATACCGAAAAAGGCTAGTGTCAAATTTGGAAACAGAAATATCCGTTGGTTGCATAGTCTCAGGGGTGGGGTGACGAGAACTTTTAGGTGTTTTGGATTTTTCCCCACGGTGTGCACCGTATGAGAACTGTGATTAGAAAAAGATGAAGGGGTAGGAGGGGGACCCGGAGGAGGAGGAGAAAGTGATGGTTGAAGGTGTGGCGGTATGTACGTACATACCTGCTGAGAATTTGAAACCGGCGGAAGCGTAGTAGGCGCCGAATTTTGGGGGGGGGGGTCGCCCCCCGGAGGTTCCTGTCCAGCAGGGGGGGGGCACCGCGTCCTTGCCCTCCCATAAGGAAGACACAGACGAGTGTAGTCCCCGCTGCTGGGAGGTCTCACTAGGGGTAAGAGTGCGATTTCGAGATACATAATCGGTCGCATCAGCGTGGGAGGCAACCATATCTGCCATATAGTACGGATTTTCAGGAACCTGTTGGGGTACGTACGGCGGTACCCGGAGAGGCGGAAGGTTAGGTTGTGACCCTTCCCACAAATGATTTCTGTCCAGTTCCGCAATGACCGGATTCTGAAAAACCTGCTGCTCCAAACGATCGTGTTGAAAATTTGTACGTATAAAATATTGCCCCTCCGGAAACTGTTCGTTGGGAGGTTGATAGCGAAGTTGGGGGACTTGCTGCTGGTGCGGATCAGGAGCTGCAAGTTGAGCACCCTCATACAAATGTTGTCCATAAGAGCGGGGGAGAATCGGAAAATATTTGGGGTCCTGATCGTTTACGCGACCCCGCTGCGTTAGACGACTTGGGGAGGCCAGAGGCGGATTTTGAGTGCTGGGATGGGGAACCGGTAGAGGGGGGGGGGGTGGGGGAGGCTGTGTATGATGTAATTTTGGTGCGGAGGGACCCCCGGCACAAACTGGAGTACGGTGTACCGAAATATGAGAAGGAGCCTTAGCCTGATCTGGTTGGGGGTTCCCATATTGGTCACGGGGAATGACATGCCCCCCAAAGTGAGACAGCTGTGGTGCATGAGAATTTGCCGGCGGTACGAACGTATTATTCTGGAAATCTGCCACCGAGGCCGCCGGAATACTATATGGAATTTGGGTGTTGGGTAAATAATTGGGCTCTGGGGGTGGTGCCCCCCACCAAAATTCTGCTCCATATAAGATGCGGGGGTGTTATGACTTGAACCGCCCCCTTCTGACAAAAAACCCGAATTTTGACTGTTCGCAGAATTATAGACAGACCCATTTTCTGAGCAGGCAACATTTTCCCCGGAATTTTGCTGAAAATGTGAACCATTCGGGGGTAAAGGGGTCCCGTTTTCAGCCTGCCGAGAAAACGTCCCCACCACTTCGGGCGAGGCCAAAACGTTTTGCCCAAAATTTTGTGAAAAATTTGAATCCATGGGAGGGGGACAGGAGCCGTTTCCGACCGGCCGGGAGAGTGTCCCGACAACATCGGGCGGACCCTGAGGAGATCGGAGAGAATACGTACATTGGGGGGGAGGAGCTGTAACCCCACCTTGAGAAGTTTGGGGGAGGTAATAATTTGGAGGAAAAGGTGACTTTTGAATTTGTTGGGAAAGGGAGGGTCCCTCTGCGGTTTGCCCAGACAACGGTCCAGACACACCATTTGGGGCCGCCCCATTTCCCAAAAGATTAGAAGGTGAAGATAAATTTTGAGATTGTTGGGGAGGAGGGGGTCCCTCTCCGGCTTGCCCGGAAAACGGCCCAGACACACCATTAGGGGCCGCCCCATTTTGCAACCCCATAGCAGTAAGAACAGTTTGGGTACTCTGAACAACGTCAAAACGAGGGGAAATAAAATTATCAAAATCCCGACGAAAATTCAAATTTTCAGAATTTTGATCCGCTAGATTTTGGGGGGAGGGGGTAGGTAATTTACCCGCCCCTAAATTACCCTGATTTTCGGTCGGGAGGGAAGCAAACTGAGAAACAATCTGAGAGGGGCCGGAAATTGGTCCCCCCAACACCTGTACCGAAGTTTCTCTCCGGTCCCTAGTTAGTTCTCCCCCAAAATTTTGCCCCACTGGCTCCCCACCTGCTGGAGAACCCCAGGTATTCATCAGGGCCCCTGAAAAATTTATGTCCCCCCGAGACATTTCTCCCAATGACCGTCCCCTGGAGACGGAATGGCTACGCCGATTCCTGGGTGGGGTCGGGGGTCGGACAGCACCACGAAAAATTGGGGGGTGGGGGGGTTCAGAATTTCGTAGGCGTGGAATTTCAGCGTTTTGGGGGTGGGGAGATTCAGTATTTTGTAGGTGTGGATTTTCAGAATTTTGGGGGTGGGGAGGTTCGGAATTTTGTAGGTGTGGAAGTTCAAAATTTTGGGGGCGGGGAGGTCCAAAAAAGTGAACCCCCGAACGTCGCGGCACAACTGGGGAAGAAACTGCAACTTGTGGGGGTGGGGGAGGGGGTGGGTTTGAACTATAAGGGGGGGTCGGATTTTGTAAATTTTGGGGGGAGGCAATCCCCCCATTCCCCCCATGCTGTCGCCCCCCCAAATTTGCAGGAGACTTTTGGAAAAAATGGCGGTTCAGAAAACTATCCGTAACTTCCGGCGCCTGTGAATTTGGGGGTAACTCTGAAAAAAGACGAACTGTTTCGTCACGAAGTCTTTTTAAATAGCGAGTCAACGGGCGAGACGAATCTGTCGACGAGTTTGACATGCTACCCTCCTGAAGAAACGGTCGCCAGTTGTAAAGAATTGTTGTTTGCCAGTAAACGAATAAATTTACACTCAAAGAAGGATTACTAGGTTCGTGAGTGTGCGCATATCAAACTCGTAAACTCGTCCCTAACTCGCTAATTTTCCCTAAACAACTACAGCAGGCGCCGGCAGTCCAAATTCGGTACCGTGAGTTTACTGTTTCTGACGCAAAAATACGATTGACAAAAATAGAGAAAAAGTATAAATTTACAGTATAAACGAAGCAAACATTTCTATAGTTATTCGGTACACAAAACAAACAGCACTTCACAAAAATAAAGGAAAAAGGGGGAAAGACCCAAAACCCAACTTAAGAGGGAACTAAGTCCCCCAACCACAGAACTTACGAAAAGGTCCCCGCTGAATGTTGAATACCAGGTGAAAAGAGCCGCCGCTCCGTACGAAAAACTCGGTGAGACTGAATTTGCGCTGAATTTCAATGGCGGACACGACTTAGCTAAGGAACCGAGGTTCCTACACAGAAGGACAATTTTTCATTTATCATTCATAAAGATAACACTTCATTTTCTTCATTTTAGATAATTTCAAATAGAATTCAAAGGAAATAATAGAAAATAGTTCACAAAGTAAATCTCGTGCCTGCATCATATGCCGCAATACTTTAATTTTTAAGTTCTTCTAAGGTATTCAAGGGATGTTTTGCGATATAGACTACAAAAAATGAGACATTTCATAAACTAAGTTTGCCTAAAGTACCTGATTTGGTTCTGACAGTTGTTAAAAATATTAAAGGATTCGGCAATGAACTGTAGATACTGGTAGATTCAAGCATTGAACGGGTATAGTAGACTGATTAGGTCTTATTAAATAATATAAAGTGATTGGCTAGCTAGCATTCTGATATCGCAGCGCCACCCAAGGGAACAGGGGAATAAGTATGTTATATTGCAAACGCCTGTCTTAAAATGGTGGCTTTTCAACTAATAAGACAGTACAATGCTAAGAGACATTAAATTCTGCCGAAAATGGCATGTATTTACTTGAATCTGAAGGCTCGGGCTTGCAACGGAACGGGCCCCAGCGTCCAGAATCGAACCCGGGCCTTGTATCGGGCTTCGGACCTCAGGGTTTGGCCCGGGTCACGGTCACGGTCAACGAAGTAGGCTCGGGGCCTTCCTGCTTGTTTTGTAGGTCGGTTCGAGAATTTATATTAACATCAAAGGATTCCCAGAAGTTTGCCCTGTTCAATCTATTTCCACAAAACGTAGGTAGTTTAAGTTTAGGAAGGCCACTCGTTCTTAACTGACTAGTATTTATTACGTGATATGGAGTTTCTGTTCCGCCATCGCAGTGCCTTGTAGACTGATGAGTTGAGTGATTTTGGGTGTTGGCTAAGGCTAGCTGTTGAATTAGCAGCCTCATATGTGCCATATCATCTCTTCTTTGCGCTTCTAGTCACTCCTAATCATTTCGACGCCTTCGTTCTTCCTATTGTCGTAGCGTTTCCAGACGTTGAAATAAAAGATGACGTTCCATAGCTTGCATTGCATTCGATTGTGGCGTCTGAATTGTGGCAGGAGGGGCTGGAGCGGGATGATTGGCGAAAGAAGTGCACTGGTGGAGACTGGGCAGGGGTAGGTCAGCGAGAACCTGGGTCAGTCGTTGCTATTAGTAATAGCGCTAGCAATATTTACAGGTTGAGATGGAGGAGTAGTGGGAATAGGAGTAGATGTAGCAGTGGCTCTTTGAACTGACGACTGGTTCACAAGATTGACCCGCAAAGAAGCCGGATCACAATTGAATCTGTTCAGACGGTCTCCTCTTGAATAGATAGCGTCCCAGAGAAGATGCTGTGGCAGGCCAAGGGGGAACAGAGGGCACAATTTCAGTTAAGTGATGTATCAAGAATTCTCGGAGCTTCATGCAGTGTATCAGGTATAGAACAAGGGGACTGTCTGTTTATGCACCGAATGCACCACCATTTGGTGCATAAGTCGCACTGGTTAGATTCCGGTAGGTTGTTGTTACAAACAGCACATGGCATATTGTCTGTGCTTCGATCAGACATGGAAATAGTGATGAATAGCAGTAGGAACGGTAGCATAAAATGTAGCTCTGCTACCATAAACTATGGTGGATAGATAGCAAAGTGATACTTTAAACTAGAAACCGTTTAACTCTTGGCTCTCAGATATAAAGAATAGCATGTAGCATAACATGACTTTATAGTGATAGACACTGTCTAAGATCATATCTCATGTTAACATATTTTCTAATCAATCTTCTATTACTTTTCTTTAACTTCAATTTCAACACCACTCTATAGCCAATGAAATATTTACCAGTTTCAGGAGGACCTTGTATTAGCGCTAACTTCTTTGTTAAAGCTAGCTGCAGGGCCTTGTATTGAGATTTATCCAATCCAAGCTGATACGCAGAAACCAGCTCGTGAAGTCAAGCATATCAGATTTATGATACGAACCTGATTGCAGCAAATAGCTGAAATCTAGCCTGGTTGTGGTAGGTCCACCATGCAAATGCTCATACAGTCTTAAGTGGGCATTATCATCATCATCATCATCATCATCAAAACAATTATCTTAGAAATCTTGCCACGATAAGCTGGAGAAATTACACGCCAATGTACGTGCAAGAACTTTTAAAATGTCACGCTCCTGGATCCAATTATGATCTTGTTCGTGAGAATACTGCACTTCTGTAGATCCACCGAAACGATTAAGTCGCAAGTAGAAACTTTCGTCGGCGGTGATGCCTGGAAGGGGTTCTAGTGCATCCTTAGAAGCAAGGGACCGCATTCGCTCAAAATCGATTGGTTGTCTCGACACGTACTCTGCCATGAGCTGACAGGTATCTGTCCCGTCTGTTGCCTCTACTGTTTAACCATCCTCTGTTGCTAAAGTTGCCTCTGTCGTTTAACAGGCCCGTTTGTTAAAGTTAAACGGGTCCCTCTGATTATGTACCAGAGACTTGAACAGATTTGAACCGGAAGACGTGTTGGTTCATACCCAATACGTAGACTTTAGTGATCCAGCAACCGGAGTTTACAAAGCAGATTCAAATCCTACCATACATTCAGGTCTTGACGAAACAGGCCATTCGCCATTCATCAATTCTCGGAAGGCTTCGACAAGCCACGTCATCGAATCTATGTGGTTGACCGTCCTATGGATCCCAACCGCTCCGGGTATGACCCTTCTCGGTTTTTCCAATTGGTTTCAGCAGATCTCCCCATTTATTGCGTCTATCAAAACATTTTGAGTACACCATTATAGCGAGTGTCCGGAATGGACATATGAAACCCTAGCCAGCTTAATTCCATTTTTTCCGAGCACTTTTTCAGTAGCTTGGGAAGTTGAGCTTTAACTTTAAGTAGTGCTTTAGAGACCCCTTATCTAAAAACTTTCTAAATATAGTTGAATATAAACAATTGAATATAAGCCAAATATAGCCACGAATAGAACAAAAAAGCTAAATAGCGATTTCATGAAAATCTGCGGTTTTATGCCAAATTTGCGTGCTGCCATTTCCTGGAAAAAATAACTTTGGGAGAAAGAAATACTGAATTTGCAAAACATATATATGTAGATTAGTCATATCAGATTTTCAGTCCAATCTGATTTGTCTAAATATTAATTCAGTCAAACTGGATTTGACCTTCAGACTAAACATTCTATTGTTTGAAGAGATATATTCAAGAATAAAAATGCTCCGAAGGAGCTTGAAAAATGCAATATGGGTGACATTAGGTTTTAAGCGGACATAGGACTAGGTTTTAAAGCGTTAATATGGGAGGGGCAGGTTGTAAATGACAGGAGGACTAGGTTAAAAGCGCACAAATGGATGGACCAGCTTCGCTGAACAACACACATTATCGAAAACTTCCCAGACAGTTGCTATCGGTAGTTCTTCGGAAAATTTTGCAATTTATCAGCATGACTCATGCTAGGAAGTAGTTGTGCTCATACAACTTATATGTACGTAGGTGTCAACTGCTTTTCGCATAGACTTAATACATGATTCTGCGCCGACAGTGCAGAAAAAACACCTTGAACACCTTGTAACCAGAACTGCATTGTTTATTTTGAACGAGCTTTCATATTTCAAAATCCTCGCGCTTGCCTGGAAAGCTTACAATGTAGAACGTACTCGAGTAATATACGCTGTGCCTACGCCCCTAAAATCGATACCTATGCATAAAAACCAACTTTTCACAAAAAAGCCAGACGTCGCCTTACAGCAACTATTGCGCAATCTGAAAAACAAACAGCAGCTAGCAGCTTGCGTAATCAGCTTCCAGCACTCCTGAAAAACAATCACCCACCACATACTCTTGGCCCAAACCCCCCGCCGCGCCGCCCCTCATGCTTAGGTTTTGTCATTTGTTTTACGATGAAAAGTATGGATTTAATTAAATTATTAGGAAGTTGCCATTCCGGGGGGGGGGCTAAAAATATAAGCTTACATTTTTAAACCACTTGTATTCTATTGTATCAAATGTTGTTATTATGTAGCCAAGAGTACATAATACATAAGAGTATGACAAGCGTCATAAGCTATGTATTATCAGCTCGCTATATCCTATGTACGCCGTCGGCTGCCCCCCCCCCATAAATCAGACCCTCTTTACCCCGCCCCTATACATGTGCGGGGTGCAAACGGAGAATCGAGCTCGTGCTTGTATATTTTGTACACAGATGTCTAAATCAAACACGCATAGGCCAGCAAGACAAATTGGGCCCAAGTCAAGCAAACATGTAAGTATACTAACATAGACCCCGTACTGTATTGGGGCGGGGTCATGATTGGGGGGTCTGATTTTTAGGCGGTCAGCGATGTAGTGAGCTGATAATACATAACGTATGACGATTGTCATACTCTTATGTATTATGTACTCTTGATATAGCTAAGGAACAAAGACAGTTTTGTTTACCTTGATTCTGTAGGCTGTAGGTTGCATGTTGTAGACTTGAGCTGATGATACTGTATGTATAAATCCCAGGTCTTAGATTTCCAATTCGGGTTTGGGAAAATCCAGATTCCGTCTTTAAATTTAATCTTTTTTACAACTCAACAACATTATTAACTTTTAGGTTGAATTTTAATTTCATCCCGTCACTCAAAACAATATACTAATTATTCTTGCTAGCTCCTATGCAGTCCATGCCTTTATCGTACTATTATTTAAACTAAGCCAAACGTTCTTTTTCTTAGTTCATATTCATCCATCTTGATTACTCTTCTTCCTCTAAAATATTGGAAAAATCAATCTTTAGCGGTGGCATCTTAACTTAATACTGCAACTATTGACTTGAAAAAGGTTACTTTTAAAATAGTACTCAAATTTAAACTATTTTGTTTCGTTTCAAATTTATTTTGTACAAGTATTCCTCTTTTTATTTTTATACAAACCAAGGTTTGTAACAATAATTGATACCTTTTTCTGAATTCAGTTCCACCGTGGAATCTGTATCAGACTCCTCTGCTGCCGATGGTGCCTGAAGTACTCGGCTTAGTGTCATTATCTTTCTTTTCTTCTGCCAACCTCTTTCGCCCTCTTTTTCCGCGAAAACCTGTGCTACATTCCTCTATTTTTTGAATTATGAAGGGTAATTTGCAACCAAGATTTCCAATCTGCCAAAAAGACATTTTCGATTTTCCCTCATCCTCTTCAATGGATGGAAAACTTCTTGCTTTGCATAAAACAAATCGCAAATAGCCAGCTTTTTCGTTCCTACAATTTTGCATACATAATGTTTTCGTAGACTTCCATCGGCGCGAATAGATAGGCAGACTCGTTCTAACAAACAAAGTGGTCCTATTTCATTCTGTGTTTTCAGAAATGACCTAGTTTGATTGATTGGGTTGATGGGTCAGAAACATTCACATATTATTTTTCATTCTTGCATTATTCAGTATTTCTTATGCATGCTCTAAAAATACTAAACAGTTTTCTTACCAATAATATCTGCAAACAAGGTTAAAATTTAAGTTTACGTTTAACATTATTGCGAAATGGTTTTATTAATTTTTTTGTTATCTTCGTAGGCTGTCCTGACATTATGCTTTGTAGTCAACTTTTCGTTGGTTATTTAATTGATCTGTTTTGTGTTTCTGAGGGTGTTTGTTTCCAGGACCCAAATAATTTTGTGAGAACAGAAATATCTTCTTAAAACGATGCAGCTTTGACACAATGTCCCCCACCCCCGCCTTTCACATCTATTGCACCTCAAAATAATATATTTCTGCATATAAATAGACAAATTAAGTACATGTGGTATATACTCGATAAAACCTACGTAAATGCCTTCTGTATCAACGGTTTGAAGCAGTTTGTTTATGTCATCCATTCTTCCAACAATAGTAGGGACTTTAGTATCAAGAGCATTAAGCTCTTTTCCCACAAAGATATCTTTGGTCTGCTGGTATCTACCACAATCCTGTCTTTCTTGTTTTGATCCACGAAATATAGATCGCAAACCATCCGGCGGCTTGGCCCGAACCTGCTTATCTCAGCCATTAAATTGTTCTGAGTGATAACAACAAGTTCGCCGCATGCACTCGTACCAGTCTGAAATAATTGTAATTCCAGGGAACATCAACAGCTGGGAATATCAACAATACTTGACAGACGGACCAGCGCTGGTGAAGCTGTTGAAGCCGTTGGAATTTTACAATATTTGATTTTCGAAAAATGGTCAGTTTCGGACCTCTAAAATGAATTTTTCCTTGTTGTCTCTGGAACCTCAAGGAATCGAAAAATACGCTCAAAACCAAAGTTGTAGGTCTTGGTGAGATGATTCGAATTGAGTCTGAATTTATCCGCATAGAATGTCCACAGTGCAAGTTATGGCGGGTAAAAGCTAATTTGTCCAAAACTCAAATTTTTACGCCGCGACTTTGCTAAAATTTTTTCAAGGCTAAATGATGTAATTGCAGCAAATTTAAATGTGTTTCAACAATTGAGCTTTTTAAAGTCCAACAGGCGACTCATATATGCAAGCCAGATCCCCCCTAAGAAATCTGAGCAAGACCCACTTCAGGAAGACTACCGCTCCAAACGTTGTACAAGCAAATTTAAAACACAAAAGGGATTAGATGGTCATATGGGAGTACATGCTAGTTTCGATAAAATACTAATGCGAAGAAAGTGCCCACGGTTGTTACTCCTCATGGAAGATCCGGTTGAGCCGGTTTTGGAGAAGCTGCCTGAACAAATTAGAAATACTTATGTTATAGTTACTTATATTATAGTATAGTTACTGTACATAGGTACTGTAAATAGATTAGGTAGGTAGGTTAGGTAGGTAGATTAAGCATTGTATATAGAGTAGCCCGGTTAGATTAGGAATGAGTCCGGTAATGCGCCGACGCCGGGTCCCAAGCTCCGGGGTCGGAAAGGTAATAGAATTAGCGTAATTGATGACGGAATTGTGAAAGGTCAAAATGTCAAAGATGTTTAAGGTCAAGGTAAAGGACAACGGTCAGTTTGAGATACATACACAACCCCAGGCTGGGTCGGGATATTTCAAAAGGTCACTCCATCCCGGGAGAGGGGTGCAAAGAACTACTTACGTGGTTACATATATTAGTTCTTGGTTCCGTTTAAAATAAATGGAGAAAGTTTAGAAAAATTAATTTTTGTGTTTCGAAAGTTTCCAGCTCTGGCACTACTGTTGCGGCAAGATGTGTGTAGCCTTTAACAAACGCACCTTACCAGATGTAGCAGACTACTTACCTATTTGCTTCAAATCAGTTTCAATCCAATTCCCAAGATAAAATGTTAAAGAAGGTAGTTCTGCACTTTGAAGAAATATAAATGGTCTCTTTCGTTGACGACCTCCTTGATTTGGTAGTGCGGTGATCCCTTCTTTTACAACGTCAACCTGCATTAGAATATAATTTTTTACTTTTATGCCGATCTTGTTGATATCACACACCCGAACATAGCATGTAATGAAAGGCATAATGAAGGACGTTTGTGTGTTTACTTCAAAATGAAATTCTCGTTAGCCTTTGCTACATACCTAGAATGTATTATTAGAAAGTAGCTTTGAAATTAAAATTAAAATTAAAAATTTTGCCAACTTTGATGAGATGTGATATGCTCTTGATACAAATCAGGACAACTGTATGGATGATGAATGGTGCAGGGAGGGAGATTTGTCTTAGTTAACTTTACACAATACAATATGTTGCCAGCTCTGTTGTAAGAAGAAGTAAGGTTGTGCTTCAAATGGTTTCATTAATCTCTACTGGATCTTCATTGCTGTGTAAATTTCTAAATGACCCAGTTTCCAAAGGACATGCAGTGGCATAATTGAGCATCTGTTTTGGTCAATAGAATACTGATTAACCTGCAAAATCATTTTAACGTACACAAAATTGTGCACAAAGTCATCAAGTTGTTGTATAGGTAGGTAAAGTAGGTAAAAGATCCTTCTCACTGCACAACCTATTACCTCAAAACTTCTTACCTCAACGCCTCCAAGCTCACAACCTCTGACCTCGAAACCTCTAAGCTGGAAATATCTAGCCTCAATACCTCTTACCTCAAAACCTCTTACCTTAAAACCTCTTACCTCAAAACCTCTTACCTAATAACCTCTACGCCCACAACCTCTGACATCAAAACCTATAACCACAATGCCCCAAACGTTATAACCTCAAAAACTCAAACCTCAAAACCTGAAACCTCAATCCCTCACAACCGGAAACTCCAACACCTCAATCCTCACAACCTCAAATCTGAGACCTCAAAACCTTCAAAGAGCAGGACTCCAAAGATTCTGACTTTCGAAGGAGCAGGTGTTTCACAGCAGGGATCCTTCCTGTCTGTCTAACCCCAATATACAGAACAAATACTTAATGAAACCGGCCAGCGACAACCTGAGTGTTCACAGAAACAGCAAACGTGCGTATATAGAAACAGCAAATGATAAATACAGCAAAATAGTTGTGATTGTCAGCAACAGCAATAACAATCCCAGCTTTTTCAGACGAGAATTGGCATGGCAGCTACAATCTTGACTGGATGCAACTAAAATAGCAGTCAAATTTAAGCAAGGGGAATAAAAATGCTAGCAACACGACACTGGTAAGCCAAGTGTCTGGCAAAATATAATTAGTAAATATGTAAGCAATGATTATGCCATTATGCCATAATAGGAGGCCACCCGAAAAATCCAACGAAATACCATAGATCAACCAGAAAATTTAGGTCTGAGACTGTGATTTTAAATACAGAAAATGACAGAAAATGAGACATTAAGGGCACAGTCAAATCAGGCACAGGCAAATCCTGCACCCTGACAGATCGTATGTGTTTGGCCCATCGTCGTGTGTCGCGTCTGCCTTGCCTTTCCTCCTTCTTTGAACTATAGAAGTTACAAATGGAATTGCAAAACCTTGTGTTCAACGTCGGTTTTGTCGTGTTAACTATGACTGATGTCAGCATGCAAGAAGTTTGCAGTAGTCTAAAAGCAATAATAGTGATAACTGTGACTGCTATAGAAGTTTTCAAACAAATTAAGATTCTGCTATAGGTTCTCAAATTAAAGTTAAAATTTCACTTTTGCCCATTCCCCACATTCAAGTTTTAGGAAATTGCAGTATAACCATTACAATTTCTTTCTGAACTAAGCAGGGATTTGTCTTATGTTTCCCCTTATGTCCTGTCTATTCGATGTCCAATCTTTCGTATATCGTACGGAAGCAAATTCACAAATGAGTTGATAAAAATAAAGGTATGATGTAGTGCAAATAACTCCAATTATTTTTTGGAATTAGTTTCGTTAAGAGTTTTCTGGATTTAAAATGTGACAGAAACAAATATAATTTCTAAAATTAGTTCTAGCGTTGTAGTTTCTACATCAAAGTGTTAGTTTGTGTTTTATGTTTTGAAGCTGTCGGCCTGCATGCATCTGTCTTTATCGGTACGCCCCAGTTCAGGTGGTCCTACAACGGCAGTTGTCAGCACGATGTTAATTGTTGATTTGAATGGGGATTAGATGAATTTGGTTTGGTTGTTATGATCGTTGCAACACGGAGATTACAGTAAATACATATCCATTTCAAATGAATTCCAATTTCAATCAACCTCGCTAGTAGACAATAAACTACTAATTCAACTCACAATAGCGTTGATTTTCTAATTGGCCAAAGAGCCGTTACAACTGGCAAAAATGAATCGATCCTAGCAAAGTGCAGAAAATGTCAGTGTTTGAATTGGTCCAGCAATTGAATGATGACTTACGAAGAAACTATTTCACATATTTTCACAGCGACACCTCGAAAATCCAATGAATCTGACCTTAATCACTATGCTGCTTTTGCTACTGGTTTTGTCTTGAGCGGATTTTTCAGACCGTTAACCATTAACGGTTAACGGTTAACGTACACCTGCTCAGTAATAAGCAACAAAGAATTACCTCAGAAAATCATCAAATTAAACGAATCAATTAATCTGTATTCGCACTTTGTACCCCATCAATTTTTTCAACTTTTCCTTACAGTTCAGTAAAAAATGCAATTTGCATTATAGCTGTTCTGTGAAAATGTTTCTTGTCTTGCGAGAACTGAAAGCCAAACTTATTGGATGCTGGTGTAGTCTTGGGCATATCATTCCAAGAACGGAATTCATTCTAAGCGGGAGTTGGTTCACTAATAGATATACACTACTGAGCCGGTTACAATCAGACGCGACAAGACGTAAAATGACAGTTGGTTAGCATGAAGACTAAAAGCTTCGGTCCGGGAGAAGACAAAAACACTATGTTTTGCTGAATAAAGATGAATGTTGGTCCATAAACTTGTCAGCAACTATGCATGGTTTTGCAGAGAATCAATATACAGAACAGAAGTTGACAAGAGTTTCAGAAGGGTTCGGTTGCGATAGATCACCTATTTAACTGTTCGAACAATGATGGTTAAATATGAAAATGCAATCCAAATCATAAGAAATGAGGAAGCCATCCGCTAAGATGGGTTATTCTCGCGTTGGTACAGGGTTATTGTCTGTTATCAGCGATCGCCGATAGAGGACGTGGCCGTGTTAACAGCGTTTTTCAGGACCTCTTATAAAGAGTAGTTTGCTGCTCTATTTACTTTTCTATAGATTATGGCAGTTTCAGGGCCGTAGAACGGGCTCCGGGCCCAGGGCCGGGGGCCTGGTCAGGCCCGGGTCCGGTGAAAGAATGTTGGGCCCGGCCCGGGCAAAATAGGTTTTATCCTAAGAAAAATTGCTTTCTGAAGCCTCATTGGAGTATTATTGTATCACAAAACTAACATTCTTCCACGCTTTTCCCCTGCTTGAGTTATGTAGTCGCCGCACCCACTATCGAACGATAGCATTCTCGGACGCACTTGGAAGTTTGCTACAATGGTTCAATTCATCTTAGCAAGCGTTGAAATCATTTCATTAGCTTATTAGCATAACGGTTCCTTGAACTGAGACAAGCTGCCAATTTTTGAATAAGTCGGGAACTATTAATAAATAAATCAAAACCAGATGTCCTCCTCCCAAAATCGAAAATGGTTTCAATAAAAATCAACAATGTTAATTTTTAAGTCATTGGTATTCTGCAAATGTGGAAGAAAACAGCCTGTCTATATATGTGATAATTGTAAACGCAGTCTTTATACCTCAAATTACATATGTTATACACTTTGAATTGTAACATGGCTCACTGCAACCGACCCATGCTGCAACCGCCTGCGTACAACTGAATTGCACGGTACACAGTAAACCTTCGCTGCTCGCCTGTCGGAGTATGCAGCGAGGCTGCTGACAGCCAGCAGAACTGACTGCAATGACCAAGAATTTCTCCCCCTTATAATACTTTCTGCCGAAAGAAATATGCAAAATAGGTTGAACAGTATATAAACGACTGAATTTTGAAGCCAAATGTCAGTCTTTAAAGACATGACTATAGAAGACGAAATGTCTTCTAGTTTTTGTAGCCTTATTACAAGCCAGTTGTAGCACTGCTTGCTGTGCTCACAGAAATATGTGAGCTCACTTGCAGGCGAAGCCCTCGTGCCCTTCACTCGGAGCTTCGCCTGCTAGTGTGCATACAAATCTCTGAGAGCACTGCTGGTAGTGCTACAACATACACTTGTACAGAGACGATAAACTATGTTTTAGTGCTTGTAGCGGGTCGAGCTTGTAGCAAGCGTTTATGCCTCTCATAGGGAATTTAGGTAGAAATAGAATAGCATGGTTGTTTTGTGTGAGTATTCCTTAGGATTTAGCAGTCACCTATATCTTGGATGACACTAATCTGTTTACCATGCTTTGGCTTAGATGTTATGCATACAATACTGCAAATATTGAACAGGCTCATGAACTCTATACTGTAACATAGTTGCAGTAGATTTCTTTAAAAGGATGAAACAACCTGCCGAGTTAAGTGACAGTTGACAAATGATCTTTGAATTCAGCCTTGCTGGATTAAGAGGAATGGTCACACTCCCCACTTTTGTCATTGTCATATCCCTTCGTCACTACCGGGAATTGTCTACCTCAACCACATGCACTAACAGCAAATTGATGATGTTTTTTCAGTGCACATGCTAAGCATATATATAAAATTACTGTGGAATAAAATTAACATTCTATTAAACATGTTCCACGGAAGATTGACTTCTGTTTTCAGGCAAACATTAAGTATGGTTGTATGCTTCAATTAAACGAAGCAAGTTCAGACATACCGAGCGCCCTCGCAAGCTGATATTTGTTAAGAAAGCAAGATCATGTCATTGAACTTGTTTCCCCATTTCGTACGATATGCTTTCATGGCCCGCTCATTCTTGACCTTATTACTCATCGCTAAGATATAACACTCATCCAGCCAACTATAACTAATATTTGCGCCCAAGTTACCACGGTCCAAAATAACAATGAATACCATGAATTTGCTGCATATGCTTATACAATTTGAGGGATTCAATGCAGGTACCTTTTTCAAGTGTTGGTTCTTCAGAAGTAAACCAGTATTGGTGTTTTTACTTCCAATCATGGAGTGCTACTTTATTCTGAATTAAAGAGGGGTAGCAAATATTAAATACTTGAATTAAGCCTATGGCATTTTACCTGGCAAACAAAACAAGAGAAACTGGAAGGCAGAAACGAAAACGTTTGCAACAAAAGTTTCTTCTCGATGCCATGCAACCAGTCACAGTTCCGTTTTCATACTCAAAGCAAAAGTTGCCAACTTGACTGATTAGCCGTAATTTTGGCAATCAGGAAAGTCACAGTGATACTCTGACAAAATATTGTCTGTGTTGTTACGGTAAAGTCTGCCCAAAACTTTACTGTACTGTAAGGTCCTGTTGGGTCTGTATATATCTAAGGCTTGGATGATGTTTAATCTTTTTTTCAACATAAGTTTAACAGAAGTTGACTGACATTGTGAAGGTCAAGACCCTTCTCTCACGGTAGTTTGAAAAAAGCAAAGTGTTTAAGGATGTGAACTTGAATAAACCAGCGTTGTAGCAATAAACTAGCATCTGTGCAAAAAATTGCGACATGCGAAAACTTGCCAAGAAAGATTTTCACCGCAGATCATTACGATAAAACCAAATATGGATCTTGATTTTTATATTCTTCTTTACGGTTTGAAGAAATCAGTGTAGTGTGGCCGTATATATTTAAACACTTTAAATTTAATTTACTTATTTCTAGTCATATTACTTTTGGAATGAACAGACTAAATTTTAATTATTATTAATTATAAAACCAGAGATTGACAGTTTGTCTGAGTTGACGCTGCCACGTTTCCCGGTATAAGTTGCCAATGTGAGCATTAAACTTATGATTTTTATAACTTTCATTTGTGAAGACCGTATAAATTTTACTTGAAATATAATGACCCCCGCTACTTTCTTGCAAAGATTTTGAAAGCCGACGCCTGAGACAACCGCCAGAAACGGACAACCGTAACAATTTTGGTTATAGGTTGTTGCGTTCTTCGCACATGCCTGCCACAGTAGTGTAAACGTAACCTTTATATGTGTTTCAGATTGCAGTGACGAAATGAGTGCAGTCACTATATACCACTTAATTAACTGTCTCACCAATTATAGCAATTCAATAACAAATGATTTGCCGGATCTGTCGCTGCCTACAGTTGGGCTTAATAAAGGCCCAGTTTCTACAGTTCCAAATGGAGACAACTTTGTGTGCACCACTCCGTCTTGTGTGGAAGCCTGTAAGTGTTTTGGAAAAAAGTTTTCATGGTAGCAGTATTTAGTGAAACACTGAAAGTCAATCAATTGGTTGCAATCAATCAATTGCAATAAATTGCTGGAAAAGAAAAATTGAGTAGTACAATAATGGCGATTCTGACGCAAGTAGCACTTGAGGCAAGCCCCTTTACGAAACTTCACCACAGGTTCCGGTACGATTTCAAAACAACGCTGTAACATTTCTGCCATTTCTTCAAAAATGCTACAGCTTTTACAGTTTCACAGCTGTAACAGCATGTTCTAGTTTTGTACACTTTATCATACTCAGCCTACTAAATTCAGTCATTGCATAGCTGCTTAAAGAAATTGATCAAAGTCCAAGAAATTGCTTAAAGTAGCTTAATCAAAGATTCCAGTTTATGGTGCTGGTATCGGTTTGGGTTAATTTCGGCTTAGAGGTTCCGATTCCTGAGAAAGTGGCTGAATTACAAGAATTAAAAAATATTTTAGTTTGGCATTTTTTAATATTTTCGGATTCACATCTTTAGACGCAGACATTTTGAGATGAAAACATGAATGAAGTATAAAAGCCAAAAACGATTTTTATGTCAAAACGACCATTTTCGAGGAAATCAGTATATTCAAAATTACTGCTAGATGTTACCAACAATTTTGCTCTATTTATACTCAATCGATACACAGTTTAATTGCGTATTTATCAATGCCTATTATCTGGAGTATGTTGCTTTAAGCTCAGATTTGACCAGCTTTGGCATAACTGAGATTATTTTGTTTTGAACATCTTCCCAATCAAGTTGGATGATTTTTGGCAGGATGAAAGTTCGCATTTTTGCAAAGGATCGTTTTTCTTCGTTTGAGCTGAAACGTGTGCTAAAACTAGCCAAAACTCAAAAAAAGGCCCCAGAAAACTGCGAAATTGCTAAACTTCGTGTTACCGCTCATTTGGCAGGATTTCATCAGTATTGAGATTTGTACGTCCACTGATAAAATCGCAGTTCTACTTAAGTTTTTGCTTTTAACTCGTATCATGAAATGATACAGTGAGATGAATACTTTTTCGAAGATCATGATGCGACAATACAAGCTGCTACATTAGATATAATCAAGTTACGACCTTAAGGTGGTGGTTCCCTTTAGGCGTGTATGACGGCCAAAGTCATAACGAAACTGACGAAAGTTTTCAAACTAAGATTATAGCATTCTAACAAGCGCAATTCCGCTTCAAAAACTTCGAGGTGTCGGTTCAGATCAGTTTATGCCGATTTGGACGTTTATGCAGACTGTAAGACAGCAGCTGCATTCCTATGGTTATATTCATTCGAAGGATCTTGTTGTGATTTACATTTTTACTTTCTGAAGCCATTTCTGGATTATCGCTATCGTGAGATACTACCAATTTTCTTACTAGAGGGTTGCCACTATGCCGCATGCTAGAGGGTTGCCACTATGCCGATGTTCTTTACACAGAAATACCCCGTGACCCGTTTTAATTGCTCCGATGGCTGCTTTCTAGAAAAAGTGGTTACTTGCCAAAGTTGGGAGCAGTAAGCTAAAGCCACGCTGCGCATACATTTTAGCTATTTCATCCATTACGAAGAGCAATCTAATAACTAAAAAGAGATCCCCATATATTTTATAGAGCTATCAAATGATATAGTATTTTATAGAGCTATCAAATGTATAGTCAATGTCCCTCAAAATTTTACTTCCGCCTGCAAAAAAACTTAAAGAATTGCACTTCTTCAAAAATCCGTTAAAAACTTTTTCGAAATCCGAAATTAGTTTTATTCTATTCATTAACAAGAGAACAATTTAAGAATTTAAGCTATATTTTGGTCTAAAGATGGCTTCTTAACTCGAAGTAGTGGATGAAAAGTGGATAAAAGGAACCGCAACGTTAAGAGCCAATGGTCAGCCATTTCCGTGTTTTTGTTAACATATTTTGTACCACCACGTGTCTACATGATGAGACAGGTGCGTTTGCAAACCTTAATTGACCAAACTTTGGCCCTTGACCAACCAAGTTGGCCAACCAAATTGACCCTTACGTAAGTTGAACATATGACAGCAATAAGGTTGTGGAAACTTGGTGGTAACCAAATGATGAGTAAATGATTTGTAATTGTAACTTAAACCAAAAACTCAATGGGAATAATCGTAGCGTGTTAGTAGTAATCGCTGGACAAGGGTTTCTTGTTTTTTCAGCATATGACTTTCTTCGGCGCATGAATCGTTCAGCCAACCCATGCCAGGACTTTTACGAGTACGCCTGCGGCCGTTTATTAGCTGACAACGATATACCTGATGACTTAAGTTACTTTTCAACCATCACTGAAATGGCGGAGACTACACTAAGACATCTAAGAGGTTGCTGTATTTCTTTTATGAATAGATGAAAATGGTGAACAACACAAATAAATGCATATTACAACTAATGTACGAGTCATTAGTTAGTTATTACAGACTGTTTCCTCCGGCTTTAAACCGATTTTGCAACATCTCCGTGGTTAGCATATTTTGGAACTCATCTTTAAATCTGAACAGCTTAACATACTTGTCTCTATGCAAACTTCTTTTCTCTTCGTAGATGGCTTCACAATAACACCGATATGACAACTTTCTGACATCATGGTAACAGTTGAACGTTCAGGTCACCCGTATGGCGACTTCCAGATCTTTAAGAACACTTTAGTTTATCCCCCCGTCGCAAGCCAAATTTTATTCAAGTCGGTCAACATTAGTCAACTGTAATGCAATTGACTTAACTTTAGCCGACTTTCGTTAGTTTTTACCGTTTTGAGGCTCCGTAACTAAAATTTTATACGTCTTGGTTGTTTGGCCTTATCACTACGTTTTGTCCACTGAAAACTTTCAAACTATACCAATTTTAGGATAGGCCTGTGATTGATTTTGTTTGATCCTTTACAATATAATTTACATAATATAATACAATATACAATTTATACAGTCGTGCTTTCATTCCGAACCGTACCTTATCGCTAATACTGCTTACAAACGTCCTTGTTATTTCCTGTAAAATCGAAGCCGGAGAAAGTAACAAAGAAATAATGGGCATACCCAAATTGAGGGGTAGACTTTTTTATGAAGCTAACGGCAACTTGTACATACCCAGTATGTCAACTTTGAATATTAGCTTATCAAACGTTTCAGCTAGGTTGCAATATGATGTACTTTAATGTATTGTACCTACGAACATCCATGTATTCTAATATTTTTCAATATTTTAGTTGTGCTCGAAAATCCTGAAAAAGCTGAAACAGTGTCAGAAAATGTTGCTAAAACTATGTATCAGCATTGCATGAATACAGGTTTGTCGTTTGACGTTATTATTTCTACAGACGATTGTAGTTTTAAATTCAAGCGGCAATTTTGTGCTGATAACTGCAACGTAGTACTGGACACGGATAATTAATTTTATTTAGCAAGAGTAAAGCTGCAGAAATTAAAACAATCAATACCTTGCCCGATGCCAGCTGCCCAGCTCGGACAGTTTTAGTGGAATAAGTCTGTACAAAGTTATGAAATTAAAAATCACCATTCTCCTAGACAAAAACTCATGTTTACGAAGTTTGAAAGACTACAATTCACTGTATAATTGCATATAGCTCATTGCAAGTTTCGTATGAATACGCTTTAAATTTGCTAAATCAACATGACATCAAAGCGGACAATTAATCTGGCCTAGTCTACAATTAATGCGGGCTGAGCTTGGCAAGGCAAACATGACAAGTTTTTATTAAGGGTGAGTTGTACCAAATACAATAAAAAGTTTATATTGTATCCAAACTTTGTCGTACATAGTGGATAAACATTTGACAATGTGAAAGCTTTGCGGCTATAGTAATTCCGGACAATATCCTTCTCTGAGCTGTTATTTTAATATATGTACATAGATTATGTCCGTAAAATGATGTGTGCAATAAAAAATGGTGGCATTCCTGAAAAATTCAGAGCACTAAAACCTCTGATCGTTTAAGCTGGCTATTCCTTTTAGAGACATCAACTTTGAACCATTATTTCTCAACCATTACTTGGAGTTAAGAAGCCATTTTTATATCAAAATGCAGTGTTACATTTGCTCTTTCTAATGAATACAACGAAACTAACTTTAGTTCTTGGAACGTATTTTTCTGCGTTTTCGAAGTAATTTAATTTTCCAGTTTTTTTTGCAGACTAAAGTAAATTTTTTTCGTGGGGCGTCGGCCACATCATTCGATTCCACTATCAAATAGCTGGGGACCCTTTTTTAGTTATTATGAAACCGCTCTTCGTTATAAAGAAATTAGCTAAAATGTATGCGCAACCTGGATTTTGCCTACTTTTCCCAAATTTGGCAAGCGACAACTTTAGCTAGAAAGAAGCAATCAGGACAACTAAAAAAGGGTCCCTGGGTATCTTAGTGTAAAACACGTCCAGTATAGTGGCAACCATCTAGCTTGCATAGTAAATGCTCCACAATCGCTCCAAAAAAATTGGTCATGTTTTTTGCAAAAACTACATTTTCTATGATAGCAGCGTACGGGGTGGCAGTTAGAAGATTATACTGTCACGGATAATCGGTCTCGACGAGACCTTCAAATTGACACCCGTAGTTTAATTTTACGGCTTACGTAGCGCAAGAAAGGGCGGATTATTTGATTTCTACAAAAATGACAAGTTTTCAACGCCAAAATAGGAAAATCGACTATATCTCCCGATAGCGAAAAGCTAGAAAGGTACTTTAAAAAGCAAAACTGTAGAGCTCAACAAGATCTTTCAAATGAATATAATCATAGCTATGCAGCTACTGTCTATTTGTCAAAAATCGGTAAAAACTGCCCTGAACGGAGACGTCGAATTTTTGAATCGGGATTGCGCGGAGGGTGTTAGAATGCTAAAAGTACTTATTTTGGAAAGTTCCATCAAATTTCATCTTGATTTCAACCGTCAATCAACAATATGTGCCCAAAAGGAATCACCACCTTAAATAAACGACAGTCGCCAGTTTGGTACCTTCTACAGTTCGGCGGTACTAGGACACATAGCATAACGTTTTAACTTCGGCTTGTTTACTACTTGTTTGCAAAAAGAACGAAGACCTTGGGGGATAAATTGTTATTGATCCAACCGATTGTCTGCTTTTGCAAGTCGTAGTGTACTGCCATCATTGGTGCATGCATTCATGCAGATATGCAGACATAATGTAACTTATATTTTCATTGTATGCCTTTAGAAGCGTTATAGAAGGACTGGTAGTTGTTTGGTCGCATCATTCCTGCTGATAACATGTATCACGAAACCTTCGCTCGTTTAGTCAAAAGGACCGGGCTTTAAATTAAAAGACTCACAGAACAGCAACAAGATCACCCCTAAAAGGGATAATATTCCGTCGTTGAGCCCTTTATTTTTATCTTAGTTTAAAAATTAGCATATTCAAATTAGTAATCACTAATACTATACTATACTGAAATTACTAATCAATGAAATTTCTAAATATTTGACACCATTCGATGGCAACCGTTACTACTTTGCTTGAGCATAGCACATTCAGAAAAATCCAAGCTGAAAACACAACAGCTAGTTTAAATAGTTTAGTTTGATTGTGTGAAGTCTAAACAAAATAAAAGGAAAATGTTTTCTCAGACAATTCTCTGCAAAGGAATTTTGCCCTTTTTGGGCACTACTTGTTTTTATCTTAGTTTAAAAATTAGCATATTCAAATTAGTAAGACTTTACTCACTTTGAACTTTTTGACTAGATAAAAGTGATATGAAAGTTATTAATTATATAACTAGAATCTGAGGAGCCAAATGCCAAGCACGGAAGCATCATTCCATTGAACTGACTTAAAACTTAATGTGTCATAAAGCAAGTGTCGCCCAAGCCTTGCCTTGCCCTTGCCCAAGCAGACGCTACACTTTAAGTATCTATACAACTGTAGAAAACACGCTGGCTTCTTTTCCAACTACTTGCAAAAAATCTGAAATATTATTTTGTTTCCACTTCCAAAGCGGTAAGAAAGAAGGACAGTAAGAACAGTCAGTAGAAAAATAAAACACTGAAATTCAACTGTGAATTGATCTCTGGCTATTGCGGTGCCAGTCTTACGTCTTAAGCACTGCACTAGCCGGTCTGTATTATTCAGACATATTAATTGAATCTCGATTCGCGGCTTAAGAAGTCAAGAACAGGCAGTCTAGTTTAGCTTGGGGATAAGTTTTATTTTTTGAGCATCGAACGTCGAGCAGGAGTTGCGAACAGACCGTTGCTAATCCTAATCTGATTTGGTGCAATTTCAATTTGATATTGTATTGCATTGTAAAAGTTTTGTGTAAACGAACCTTCACTAATCGATAATAGCTGCGAAGGATTCGAGAAACAAATAACGCCATGGCGTATTTTTAAATTTCAAAGCTTTTATTTACTAAAGCTCATTGAAACTTCTGCAAAAGGGTTAGTTTGGATTCTTCTAAAAGCCAAAGAGCTATCTTCATCACATTTTGTTGCTTCTAAAAATATATATACTAGGCCGTGTGTTAAACATAGGAGAAACATCAGAGCCTAACAATCACGTACGTGCATTTTATACTACAAAACCGGGGGAGATATTCCGCTCCAGCGGAATAAAAACAGGAAAATTCAAGCGCTGAAGTGACAAACTTAGCAGGATCTTGGTCAGCAATTTCTATACTTGAACTCTAGATTGCCGAGAATGTGAACCATCTATAGCTCGGTTCGAAAGAATGCAATGATTACAAATGTCAGCCGGTCACTATAAGGACAATTAAACATAGGAACAATATTGAAGTAATTAATTCAGTTCTGTTAGTTCATCTGATTCAATACTGAAGTCCTCCTTTCATTTCTACTTTAGAAGCTCATGAAAAATTTCGAAGCAAGCCACTGTGGGATTACATGGAGCAGTTTGGCGGGTTCCCCATGTTGCATCCCGAGTGGTCTGTTGACTCCCCAAATGTTCCATCATTAATCGATTTACTGGCCAGGTTGGCGAAAGATGGGACGCAAGAACTGTTTAGTTTTGGCCCCGGTGAAGACAAAGGGAATTCGAGTCGTTTAATTTTACAGGTTATCTGAATATAAGGTTTAGTTTTGCACAATACCAACATACAATTAGTAGATCATGAGTTGTTTGAGATTTGTCGAAAGATATGTGCTCTTTCAGCATATTGGGCTGGGCCGTCTTGCTAATAGAGATAAGAATTTCAGCCCGGCCCGGCCCGCGGACCGACATCCATTGTGCGTCTATCAAAAGATTTTGAGTACACAAACCTAGCAAGATTCCGCAGACACTGGTGGGCTGGGTTTAAGCTTATAAATTTTCCACGGAATGGCACTGTATCGGTCGGAATCTTGCTGTCTAAGTTTTGCTGTTTTATAATTCCATGGAAAATCTCCGACGAAGCTGGAAACTGGCCAGCCGTGCCCTTAACTATGAAGTTTCACACATTTAATGCATATAAAACATACTCGCCTTTAAATCGATTTACCGGAATCTAGTCAGTCAGTTTTAAGCGATAAAACATTCCACGGAAATTCTCCCATTTGGGTGGAAACCGGTTGTCTGGGTTTTAGCTCCAAAATTTTCCACGGAATGTCGCCAATAAATTTTTGCTACGTCTAATCTGCGGAATCTTGCTAGGTTTGTGTACTCAAAACCTTTTGATAGATGCATTGGCTGGCTGGGCGAAACGGGCCGGATCTGCTCCAGAAAATGTTGTTAAATTACTAAAATTAGCTAAAAATTTACTCATTCTGGTTATTTTTTGCTGTAAAATTTAACATGCCGCAGTACAATGTAGGCGTTTTCACCAGGAATTGAAGCTTTTGAAAACTATGGTTAGTAAAATTTTGGAAATTTTCTTTTGACGTGCCTCGCGGGACGAATCTTGTCAGCTTGTGGGAGGTGCCGCGGCGATAAATTCTGCCGGCGGTCCGGGCCTGGCAAGGCCGAAAATGTTCGCCCAGTACTCATCTCTACCTGGTAACCATTCCTGACAGCCCAGAATAAGAAACCTTCAGTATGTCGATCCAGTCGGATTTATATAGCTTATGTATTCCTTTAAGTTATATGTATTATCAAAAATTAACTGTTGAAGATTGAAAAAAGTGTAGTGTCTATGATGCCATGTTAGTAGTATAAGGAAGCACAACAAATTTAACCTCCTTGTGTGTAATTTGGCTGCATTATTGGTTTTTCAATTAATTATAGGCAGTCGACCATCAAGTTGCGACTCACGGTATCTGGCAAGACCAAAACTTAGGGGCTTTTCGAGCGCAAGTTCAAAGAGTAGAGTTAAAAAGTTTTAACCCTGCAGGCCAGTTAAAAAGAACTGCTCATATCTTTTATTCCTGCGCGCGAAAAGGATTGAGTTGATTCTAACTTTTTTTAACTCGTTTAACTCGCTGCGCGCAAAAGCTCTTATATCGTGCATACGATCCTATATGTAGTTAGGTAAGAAATTATTACGAGCCGAGCGGACCGAGCCGAGCTTCCAATTCCACATGCTTCTTAACGTTGAGTGGCATGTGAAAAATTTGAGTTTTCCGCGATTCAAACATGCCATGCCCATGGACACAGGTTGCACAATTTCCTCGAAATTTCCGGTTAGACCAAAATTATCCTATTGATGATATAATTACTGAAGTTTCGATTTTTGTTTCCAATACCAGGATGACTACTATTGTAAGTCTTAATGTTAAATTAACCGTTTACCCATATTAATCTATTTAGATCGGTGAAGGTTCATTGGGCCTGCCGGCCAGAGACTTCTATTTAAACGAAACACTGTATGGTCACTATCAAAAAGCCTATCTGGAGCTATGCCTTACCTTGATCCGCTTCTTGGCTGAGGATAACGGTGTTCCGATCGATGATGCTGATTTACGGAAGCAAGTTCAGGCAGCTTTTGAATTCGAAAAGAAACTAGCAGAGGTAGGACAAATTAAAAACTTACACAGCAGATACTGTTAGACGTTAGAGTCTTTTGCTGGTTCATATATTAATCTTGGTTTAGAAGATGTCAATATAGATGTCAAGTAGAGTTTCCCTGGTTATTGTGTGGTGCCTCATTTCCCTGTTTGGAAACCATATCAATATCGAAAGAGCGCTTGCTTGAAAGCAAGACAAAGATGCAATACTGAAAGCATCGATAAATTTGAGGTGTACCTATTGGCTCATTTCTCGGTTGCGTTAAAACATATCTGCATGACATCGGTCTACTTGTATTGTCAGCTTATATCGCAAACATTACAGTCAACTTATATCACAAATCTACATACATTACAAACATCCATACATCCATGAAATTCGTACCCTTGACTTTCACTAGCAGGCACGGTTTGTCCAAACATAAATCGGTGATTGCTTTGGCTGCACTGTCGATCTATGTGTTTCGGATAACCTGCTGGCCGGGTACTTCATAAGAGAGAGAGAGTTCGTTCGTTCGAATTCTGGAGAAACAATACACGATAATGGACGTGATCAAATTAAAGGGTTGCCTTTTCGATAAAAAACCGCATGCAACCCAATAAACAAACATGTAAGCATCAGACTAATGAACATGAACTGAACGAAGTGAAATCAGCTTGGAAGGTTTCATGCACGCATTTGAGATTTACCAAACAACATTTTATCTTATATTTGATTTTAATTTGCTATCATAATTTATCATTTTGACTAATATTTTAGATTCATGAAACACCATTAGAGCAGCGAAACGACACTGCTCACTACAACCTCCAAACATATGCAGACTTTAAAAAGGCCAATGCCTGGGTCTGTTTATTAATTTTTAGATTAAATTTCGTTTGGCTTCATTATTTTATTATATTTACCATTCCGTTGATTTTCAAACAAAGCTCAACTAAGGAACCTTCACAAAACGACCAAACGTTTAATACTTCAAATTTGGTTATTCCGCTGGAGCGGAATATATTCCCCCAGTTTATTGTATGTAATACATACATGTACTTTGTTGAAGTTCTGGAATGCCTCCTCTATCTTTAACACATGTGTTAGTATGTGCACTTTTTAAAAAACAAAAACAAAAACAATAAAGGCAGCTGTGCTCGGTTTTTCAAAAATATTATCCAAAATTGTGCCTGAAGTTTCATTAAGTTTTGTGGTACAAATCATCTGAAATTAAGCAATATGCCATAGCGTCATTTGTAAGTCAAATACTCCGCAACCGTTTATCGGTTAGTGAATATTTTTTCCATACGCCCCACTCCAATTGGATGTGCACCGATTAGGAGTAGTGTCAGCCGTAAATTTTTTTAAGTTTGACTAGGGTGGTTAGCTGACACCGAATAATTGTCGTTACAATTACCCGAGGCGTGTACCAAGGCTGGAGATTTGCCCGTCACCGTCTATGTGATGAACTCACCTCGGCAGCACACACCCGAAGGCGGCCGCCCCTTAACTCTCGGAAAATTGATGACAGGGGGAAAGACTATTTTTGGCGCCGGGCAGGCACCAGAGTTCAGCTTTTTTTAAGAAAAACAGACTTTGCTGGTCCCCCAGGACCACAACAGCAAGAGTTTAACATTACGTCAAACAAGGACAAATAAACGTTAACGGAAACTTTAAAATCTCTTCTTATGCTTTGCTTCGTGTCGTTTGGGCGTAGTGAGTTCTTGAGCCGATTCTGTTTCCTGGTGGATCTTTATTAATTTGTGGGGATAGAAACTACCTGTGGAGAAGAGATGTCACTGCTGATGAAGAAAGAGGAGGAGATGATGGGCCCGTCCGGGTTGCGGTGAATTTCCAGATATCTCTGGAAGGTGAGACTGAGGTTGACCAATCATTATTGCTCCTCTTCTGGATGTTATAGATTTGATGCTTGATCTCATCTGCAACAAAGCTAGCAGCGGACAAAAGGCATTGGGTTAGGAACTACTGTATCTGACTATTAGAAGGATGCAAGTTGATTTAGACTTATGTACATAATCATACATTGTGGCCTGATACTGAATCTTTAGTTATGACATTTGTGTGTCATGCACCATACTAACAGCGAAATTTACTTTATCTAAGATTAGTATGTATTGTGCTGCAGACGTTGTGCAGACGTCTGTATTATGCTGCATCTACAGAGTAGACTTAGACTTAGATTTACTTCAAATAAGTTAAAACTTAGCGTTTCGGAGCGACAGGCATCATTTTTGAAGCACAACTGGAGTAGTTGCTTAGTAGTTATAGTAGCCAGTAGCAGTTTTGGTACGCCCCACAATGATTATTGGCGAATACCATCCTTGATATGAGTTGGTTGACGAGAACTGCGAGTGAGATTGCGATTGAGATGTTTGAGGCAACCATGGGGTCAGACAACAGTGACCAGAGATTAGATTTAAGCAGACGGCATTCTTTGGAGACTAAGGTTGAGCCAGTCGATAGGGAGATGATTTAAGGAACACAGGAGAACTAGCTACTAAGTAATTAGCCGATTCCGAGCTCAAGACAGAAAAGCATGGAGATCATGCTGGAAATTTTTGCCCCAGCAATCGAAATGGCATTTGAGAAGCAGCCTAAGAGGAGGGAGTTAAAGGTTCTGGTTGTTCTGGTTAAAGGCCGCCAGAATGAAGTTTCAAAGCTTACATGCATAATAACGTTCTGATATATACTTCAGTAACACCACATACTTTCATCCACGTTTTGGAGCGAAACCTAGTGAATATTCACAGACAAAATTCAGTAATAACTGGCAAAATCGCATGGATGACACTAAAATTAGCAGACGACTAATACTGATTACACACTCGTAAATAAAGATTTGTTAGTTGATTAGCAGCTGAAGTTGAAATAGTGAATTGGTTAAGACATTCGGCTGGCACCGCAATAACCCGAGATCGAAACGGAGTTGGATAAGGGTTTAATTTTATAAAGAAGGTTATGTCTGAGAAAGAAGATGTACAGTCATTTATATGTACAGTACAGTAATTTATATTTATATTTATATTTATATTTAGATGTACAGTATTCCCCCTTCAGGTATTGGTATATACAGGTGATAGGTCGTTTCGAAAGAAATAGTGTATATGTTTTAAAGTGGACCAAATTTTAAAGACCTACAGTCAGAGGAATCTGTCTAATTGATGGCGGACTACGTATGTAGATTGAGAAATCTGTATCTGGAAATTTTTGTTTGTGATATTTTTATAGCTCAACAGCTGATTAATTCACCATTTTAGGGGTGATCTTCCAATTTTTCGTTTGCTTTAGCCTAACTTTCAAATATTCATTTAAAATACAGTTTACTGTACAAGCAGGAGTAAGCAGTATAAGCGTAGCATACTGCATTAAGCTTGAAGAATGTCCTGCCTTTAAACGATAAACCTACTGCAGATAAACCTCAGGAGAAAACGTTATAAAACGATAAAAGAAACGTTTCAAATTTTGAGCAGGTTCCTTAGGCGATTTGGGCAAAAGTTCTTGCTGTGGCAGAGACTGGTATGTCAGAACTCATAGAGCACACTGCAGGTAAGGACGCTGATGCTTTATCTTTTATTTGACATTTTCGAAAAACCTCTCTGAAGGAAGAACTAAATAAATATATAATGAAATTGACATGACTCAGTTACTATCATTTTAGAATCATTAAAACCTGTGCGTCCGAAAAACTATGCTGTGGCAGCGTGACAGAAAACTGCGATAAAGAATAACTAATACATTGTTTATGGTTTATAATATTTCCATGGAGTAATTATTATATATACCTTATATTGCTTATAGATTGATTGGGATAAATATCTAAAAATACAGTTACCACCAGATGTGATGGAAACAATCAACGATCAATCTCCAATTAATCCGACAGTTCCGACCTTCTTGGTTAAATTGCAGAAACTGGTTGAATCGACAGAAACCAAGTACAAATGTGAAAATGAAAATTATGTTAAGTCATCTGCGTTGTATATCTCCCCGGGAGTGCAGAAGATGTCTCAGAAAGCTTGCATTTTGTTTGGAAATATTTCAATCACTTTTTTTGAATGAATGCGTCTTGGCTAAAATGAATACAGAGCGTGGTCGCTTTTATAGCGAAACGAGAAATGTTTAAAATGGGTTTATAGTTTACAAATTGCTGCATTTTTATAGTAGCGTCTTAAAGCTGAGATGCATTCTTCAGAAATGTGTTGTGGAAACGAGTTCCACTCATGTCTGAAGACAAACTTTTGAGACATTGCAAACTTCTGAAACTTTTACTTTACCGTTACCTTTACCGTTGCTTTTAAGAAATGTTTCGAGCCTATCTTTAATTTTATAGATACAATATAACGCATCGAGAAATATGACATCTCTAAAGTCTGTATATATCTCCCTGGTTTTTGCGAGAGCTGGCAACTTCCAATACATTCGCGTCATCGTTACCTAAAAATCCAGCCACTATTAAATGTGCAATGATAAAGAGACTTATTATTGTAAATATTTATCGCTCAGTGAAGGACTGGTCATATGGTTGTGCCAGCTTCATAGAAATTCACTTTAAATGTATACTTTTCTGTGTAATTTTTAACTTATTGATTTTATCATTCTTGACTTATATATAATGTTATTGCCAGGAGAAATAAAAATCATACCTAAAAATTTAAGAGAAAGTATTAAAAACAAATCCTGATAATTACAAAGCATGTACCGAAATCTTAGTTGTCGTTACAGTTTAAACTGAGTAAAACATTTGCAGTTTGAATTGCAATGGCTTTTCCCCATAGCACGTTTCTCTCTGAGTTCCAGGGAAGGTGCTTTACAAACTTTTAAGACATACCGTCAAAGCAAATTTACAATTTCGCGACAATTCCCTAAGTTTCAAATGAAATGCAGTATATGTGTTTCCTAGAAATGTTTTCAGTTAGACTATTTGGTTTATAGAATCAGTAGTTCACTTTTCCTTTTTCCAATAAGTTTTTCAAATTTTCAAGACCGAAACAAAGATAAATGTCTGAGCAAGCGATTAATTAATTCCAAAATCATCTCAAGTAAAAATACGCTTAGATAATTTCCGAAGCCATTTCGTACAAAACAATACCACAGAACTAGAATCCAGCTTAACAACCAATGTCACTTACTTTAAACGCCCTTATTAAGCTGTACTGTATATTTTATGCCTTGTGGATTCAGATTCAAAAATCATTTCGTTTGACATGTAACTAATATCCACGAAACATGTGTTATTATAGCGTAAATTCGTTTTGTAGGACACTGTACAACTATTTGTTTCTGAAAATACTGCAAGGGTCCAGCGATAAACTGGATGAAAGATTTTATGAAGCTTCTGACGTGAGTTGTAGTTCTTTTGAAATTTTGTGTTGCATTATTTGCGTTAAGGTGTTCTTTATCTTGACTTCAGCTTTTTTGTCAAGTAATTTGTTAAACTGGTAGTTCAGTTATTTTGCATATTTTCCAAACATTCAAGAATAGCAACAAAAACTGCCAGCAGGTGGTTCTAACTCCGCAGAAGTGCCAGGACATTATAGTTGAAGAAAAAATTTCAAAAAGTAAGCAAAAGGCGTTGATCAATGATTTGTAGAGCGTCTCGAATAATTCCGGAAATCTTTCCATTATAAATACTCTCCAAACCCCATCGCCACAGGTCAGCACGTCAGGAAGAATGTTTTGCTTGGTACCTGTTTTGTTAGTTGTGCTTAGTTTTGCTTAGTAAGTAGTAGACTTAGATTTCCCTCGCTCACAAGGGGTCCCGAAATTGCTTCCACAATGAGTAAGTAAATTGGCCACTAGGGGTACGAAAATTGCCCAAAAATCGGTTTTACGACAAAAATTTCCGAATATTTTACGGCATCGTCGGAATTATTCGACATCCCGTTCAGGTTTGTTCGTACTAGCTTTTATAGTCCTACAGAAACTCTGAAATAATAATGAATGAATGATTTTTTTCCAGTGGGGGCATATTTCGAACATTACTTTATACTATACTCAGGAATTTGCAAGGTTATATTCATTTCAAAGCTGTCTGCTTTCTGAGGAAGATTTTCCGTTCATTACGAAAGAGCACTCTTAGAAATGTTCCAGTAGAAACTACAGGAATTACTTTTGTAAATGATAAATACAAAAGCTTTTGTAAAAGTACATTTTTATATTATTTATCAGGTATTTTTTACCGAACATACTTTGGTAAAATGGGTAACAAGTTAGAGTAGTCTCCAATACAAACGAAACCTGTAGTGTTCACTGGTTTACAGGTTTATTCTACAGGAAAGCCCTCGATACGCGGATAACGCAAACCGAGTATAGAAGGGAGATTGATTATAGTAATCATAGCTTTTGAAGACAGAATTTTTTAAATGTTTCAAATTTTAAGTCTTTTAACTGATTTTTTGTAATGCCGGAAAACGTTTGGGAACAATCGCCCCCCGCACCTCCTCCATTCTCCATTGACACGTCGCTCCAGTTAAAATTACAGGTTTTGTCCTGTACAAACAGTAGGCTGTGGTATATCACTCACGATTGTCGAAAATGACGAATGAAACCACAGGTTTTTGGGCATTTTGTACAGGAAACTCTTGTGAAAATAAACTACAGGTTTCCTTAGTGTTTTCTATAGGAAAGTTTTGTAACTTTTACTATTCGAGAGACCGGCGAAATAAACTGAAAGGTCCACGGCAGTTGACTGAACGTGATGATAAAATAGAACGAGAAATTGTTTAATTAACTGAGAGCATAAAACATAGTCAAGCATACACGTATCCATATAGTCACAGGTTGCCGCCCTGGATCAAATCTAGAGAAAACTGAGCCGTTTTTTACAAGAAGCCTTTTCCAATATGAAACCGATTACTTTCTCAAATCTCTTACAATTCCTCCCCCTTTGTCGAAAAGCTGAAATACAGACAGAGTACATAATATGAACGAGTAGCAGACGAGCACTTTCAATGAAAGTTTGCATACCAACGTTAGCCCTTCCAGAGGGAAACCGCGAGGTAAAGTTAAACAGGATTCAATGCCTATTAGCGATAGTCATAATAATATACACTGCATGACGTTTGCTAATGCATTAAATAATGTAGTAAATAAGAATAAATAAAATGTATGAGAGTAATACACCTAGAGACCGGTACTGCCTGAATAAAACTAAAGAAATAGGTATCGAGTGCGACTTGTAAGGTATTGCAGTGGCTACGCCAGCAGGAATTTGATCTGTTTGCCTTTCGTGAAGCCAGGACGGCTCGACAACCAGGAAAAATTCCTCACCAGCAAAAGCTCCAAAAAAATCAAAGCTAAAGTCAAGACACCGTTGGACTCTGTACACCGTTATGAGACAGTCTTTTAATTAAACGGACAGTAACGGTAAAATAACTGCGGAGCCTACAGTTTGCTCAGTTACGGAAAATATGAAATATGCTCCGGTGCTAATTCATAACGTGAATATTAACGTGCCCCTTAAAATTTCGAGGGGCCCGCTATTAGCTAGACTGCTTGATGACATTGAGTCAGTTGCCTCCCTAGAACTCGAAGCTATTAGTGGTAACAATCCGTGTACAAAATGGACATCGCCGTGTACTACTGTGGAGACTGCCACGGACTCAGAAAACGTGCCAACTGGAGTCCGTATAGACGAAGGCTTGACATGCCTATCGCAGGAACAATACTCAGTTTGAAAACAATTCTTCGTCAATATTCTCACGTATTTTCTACTTCGGACTCAGATATTGGGAGAACCAGCATAGTTCAGCAAGGTTATCCTCCTATTAAGCAACGGTACCGCCGTTTGCCTTATGTCCAACAAGAAAATGCTGAAGCTATAGTAAAGGATATGCTGGATAGAGGAATAGTCAGCATTCTAACTTACCATGGTCTTCCCCTATTGTTATAGTTAAGAAGAAGGACGGATCAGACAGGTTTTGCATTGATTTTCGTAAAGTTAATCTGGTTACCAGAAAGAACGCATATCCAATGCCACTAGTCGACGAATGCTTAGACACCATGGGAGGGGCTCGACATTTCTCTACAATGGACTTATGTAGCGGATACTTGCAGATAGAGATGGCAGGATAGAGAGAGCCCGAGGATAGAGAGAAAACCGCATTTGTAACTAAGAGTGGTCTTTACGAATTCAAGGTTATGCCCTTTGGTCTCACTAATGCACCTGCTACATTTCAGCGTCTAATGGAAACAGTCTTTACCCAGTATTTGGGAAAATTCTGTTTAGTTTACATATATGACATAATAGTGTTTTCCAAGACGTGGGAGGAGCATTGCGAACACTTAAGTTTAATTTTTGAACGGTTAGAGCACGCTGGATTGAAGCTGAAAGGGAAAAAGTGCCATTTTGGCAGGGCCGATGTTCCCTTTCTAGGACATATAGTATGTGCCGAAGGTGTTAAGGCTGATCCGGAAAAAGTCAGAGCAGTTCGAGACTGCCCGATTCCGCAGTCCGGTACGGACTTGAAAAGTTTCCTCGGCCTTGTCTCATACTATCGAAAATTTGTTCTCAACCTATCATCCTTTCTTAAGCCTCCTGAATAATCTCCTTAAGAAGGACGTTCCCTTCGTATGGGATGAGGGCTGCCAGCTAGCTTTCGATACAGCCAAATCTTAGCTGATTAACTCTCCGATTTTGCTGATGCCAAACTTTTCAAAAGATTTTGTTCTACAGACAAATGCTAGTGGAACGGGCATTGGAGCTGTATTGTCCCAAACGGACACGAATGGGGATGATAGGCCCGTGTATTATGCTAGTCGAACATTTATTGTCCTCGGAATCAAAGCTGTCAACCATAGAAAGAGAGGCGCTAGCCGTGGTTTGGGCTTTGGAGAAATTCCGTCCTTACATATACGGTCGAAGCTTCACCGTGCAAACGGATCATAAACCTTTGTGCTGGTTGAAATCTTTGAAAAGCCCTTCTAGGAAGCTTACTAACTGGTCCATGCAATTGCGGGAGTACGATGGTTTCATGAGCATTCAGCATAGGTCTGGAAGTGACCTCCCTGAAGTTAGCAGTTCCAAACCAATTGAGTCAGCTAACCTATGCTAAAAGGTCAATGAGTCACCGATTATTTCGATTGAGTCAGTTGTTTTTCGTTTTTAATTAACAAGAATATCTTGAAACTGCTAATCTAGGTATACAATGCCACTTTTGAGTATGAGCTAAAAATTGTTAAGCTCATAGCTAGAACATTGAGTACAATGAGTCACCAGTCTCAAAAATGCTTATTTCCGTCCTGAAAGTATTTAAAATCAAAATAACTAATACAATCAATCATTGTAGTAACGATGTTGGGAAGATGTTTCGTTAGCTAATCACTGGCTTTGAAACGGGCAAGTCCCTGCCCCCCACCCCCCGGCCAAATAAAACATCTATGGAACAAATCTGCCAAAAATTGCAAAATCAGAGTATGTTTCGAGTCCCACTTGTGAATTCCGTTCCGTTACACCTATGATTTTCTTTGATTGCTTTTAAACAGGGGGTTGGGTTGCGTATGTGAAAGCAAAGCAAGCAACGTTCGGAAATTGTAATTTAGTATCCACTCCACACCAAAAAACAACTTAAATTAAGGAGTTTTCGTTTCTAAGCCCGTGATTAGCTAACGAAGCATCTTCCCAACGTCGTTACTGCAATGATTGATTGTATTAGCTATTTTGATTTTAAACACTTTCAGGACGGAAATACGCATTTTTGAGCCGTGACTCATTGTACTCAATGTTCTAGCTACGAGCTTAACAATTTTTAGCTCATGACTCAAAAGTGGCACTGTAACCCTGTAGCAGTTCCAAGATATTATTGTTAATTAAAAACGAAAAACAACTGACTCAATCGAAATAATCGGTGTCTGATTGACCTTTTAGCATAGGTTAGCTGACTCAATTGGTTTTAGCTCTGACTCATAATTTGGAACTGCTAACTGCAGGGAGGTCTGGAAGTGCCAATGGCAATGCTGATGCACTGTCGAGAATACCAGTTCATGAATAGTGTAATAGTGACAGTCCGGTTACAGTGTTAAGTTTGCTAAACCTAAAAGAGGCTCAACGAAACGACAACTTCTGTATAGCAACAACTGCCGAGCTCAACACAGACTACAGACGGCGTCTTGCTTTCTTCGTAAAGGATGGCATCCTATTTCGAACTGCGGGGCGTTCAAATAAGGACCGAGCAGTAGTTCCTGCAACCTGGCAAGAAGTTGTTTTGCGTCAAGATCCCGATCATCCAACATCAGGTCATCTAGGTGCTCGTAAGACGTCAGCTAAACTTTGTCAGCGCTATTATTGGCTGGGTATCATAAGAGAATTAGACAAGTTGTCGTTCATGTCCTACGTGCCAGGTGTTCAAGGAAGGCACGTGTGTTCAGGCTCCTCTTTTGAGCATATCTGCAAGTGCGCCATTTCAAAAGCATAGACTTTGTCGGTCCATTGCGTAGGACCCCGCAGGGGTTTTAAGTTAATATTGGTAGTCCTAGATACTTTTTCAAAATGGACCGAAGCTTTCCCGACGAAGACTATGGATGCAGGGAAGTAGCCCAGTTGCTGGTTGAAGAGGAAGTAGCACGGTTTGGCTGCCCTGAAGTTATTCTTTCTGATCGAGGGAGAAGTTTTATTTCTCGAGTCATTAAACAGACGGCTGCTCTGCTATCATGCAAGAAGACAGAAACCACAGCTTACCATCCCTAAGGAACTGGCTTGGCCGAGAAGACCGTGCGCACCTTAAAGGGTATATTATCAAATTACGTTAACCGAAAATTTACCAGTTGGGATGAATATCTGCCTTGCGCAATGTTCGCCATGCGTACTTCGGTAAACTCATCAACTGGATTCACTCATTTCGAACTTGTGTACGGAAAGGCACCACGTTTACCCTTAGATGTCGCAGATTTTAATGACACCTTGACCACTGAGAATTGTACCACGACAGGCTATGCGCGCAAGCTCAGTAGGGTTCTCCAGTCGATGCATTCCGAGGCCAGTAAACATTTGGGGTGTGTCCAACGTTCACAGCAGCACTATTACAATTCCTCCCCCTTAGTGTTTTCTATAGGAAAATTTTGTAACTTTTACTATTCGAGAGACCGGCAAAATAAAATAAAGTTACTTTTATTGAAAATGCTGAATGACTTCAAAGGATCACTTTTCTAGAAAACTACAAGAACTCCTGTGATATTACTGTGATATTACAGGAGTATTTTCAAGAGCGAATACTGCCAGGAAATGTATTACGCATTTGAATCTCTAAATGAGACGTTTGGATACTTTGGAAGGTGGACCATTCACGTTTGGGTTTGCACATTTCGGAAGGTTCAAACCATGCTTGCAAAAGTTGGGCTAGTTCAAGCCAGACGACTGAGTTGAAATTTGTATCTCATCAAGACGAACCAGAATGTTAAATAGTTATGAGTATTAAAGAGTTCGGAGATTAGCAAGCACGAAGGCACATTAAAATTGTCCCCAAAAATTAAGAATATTAAAATTTCGACTATCGTTAACAATATTGATATTCTGAATATTACAATTTCGGAAAGTTATGCAAATTTGTAATTAATCTGTCTGGTAAAGTTGGTTACAACCACTGACTTGGAAAAGTAGGCTACATATATAGAACTTGTTTAATTTCCTGCAGTTCAGATTACCTGCTAGAGTTGATAGGTACAATGTGCATAGTATATATACCATTGAAACTTAACAGCTATTGAAATTTGCCAGTTTGCATCCTTTTAACATCAATTTCGATTGCTTCTCACATGCTAAATGTTTGTCAACTGATTTGATTATCAACGTTGTGGAGGTTGCTATGAAGATTTACAAAAAATAGAAATTACAAAGCAGTTGAGATTGTGTCTTCCGTTGTATACATTGTATAAGTGTTAGTTAGCTATAAGCTTAGCTACCGTTAGCTAAGTACCTGTGTCCTGCTCACTACATTTACTGGTGTCTTGACCAAGATTTTGGCATTCACTGTAACCCTTGTGTAAATGAGCGATCACTGTGAAAGTTTTCACAACAGAGATGGGGAATCCGTATACCAGAAAAGTGATTCTCACATGGAACCTGTTGTGATCACATTGCTGCATATTGAATATATTTTTGATATATTCTTGGTCATTACAGAAAGTTTATTTATTAACTTTCTCCTGAAGTAGCGTGTCATCAGAAGAAAGGAACGATCACAAGGACGAATAATACAAATGCGATATCACACAACTGTTCCTAAAATAGACTTGACTTTAGCGTGCTGCGGCAAGTAGCACTCACTAGTGTGTCCAACCAGAAGAAGTTGGAAAGGAATGTAACGAATGAAATATTTAAAAAATCAGTATTTACATTGATTCTGTTCTGTGCTTCGGCAAGATAATTGTCATGCTATTTGACTGCCATAAAGATTGCGAGGCAATGAGATTCCGCGTGCTTTCTCAACGTGATTCGAAGCATTAGTCTGAGTTCTTCACATAGATTGTAAATGTATTATTGTATTATTTGAGTGCTGACTACTCAAAATAATGCGGCTTAGCGTGTACTTGTACTTGTGCTATTCGCATAGTTTCAGAAACTGCAACGTCTTCTCAGTGGTCGGGCGTCAAAAGTGCCAAGATGGAAACGCTGTCTAGCTACCGTTAGTGTTTTACAGTATGCTGTCGGCAAACTTTATGCGAATCGATACTTTCGTGAAGCGGAACGGGTAGAGGTATGCATGTATTCAACGGAATAATCCTTACGAAATAAAGAGGGAAAATTACTGGGGATTCAGCTCTTCTATTACAGTTTTGCTGCAATTAGTTTTATTTCTTCTGTTTCTATTACAGTCGATTACAGTATTTATTTTTGTTTTGTAGGCGCATCGTCAGTATTAGTTGTAGTTTCCTGCTTTTGATATACAAACTATGCCGTTTTAGCAACGGCATTTTCCAGCAATGCTCCTATACTACTGAGCAGAGATATTATGCATTATAAATTAACTTTATGTCCTGCGTAAAAGTAGTTTTTGCGTAAAACTGGGTTTACTCAAAGAATTGTGCGTGTAACTAGGATTACGCAAAGCCGTTGCATAAAACTAGGTTTACGCAAATAAACTTATAATAAATGTAATTTTACTACAATTAGACATTATAAATTAATTTTGCGGTTATTTTTACTTTCATTTCAAGAAGGCACCGTTATAATGCAACTCAGGGCTATTGCAAGACGACAAGAAAAAATTACAGTGACCTCCAATATTTTTCAAACAAAGTAATCATAATAGTCGTACAGTATTAGAAACGAGTTTACCTGCAGTGAGAACATACGTACTTCGATTTTTTGTTGTTTGTTATTGTTTAGTTTTCTTCCGAAAGTCGTGATTTTTTAAATGTATCAATTTCTATAATCTGATTATAGGTGGAGCAGTTATTTAAATCACCATGAAAAGACTAAAATGCGTCTGCTGAAAGATTTCCAATCCCGATTACTGGCTGACACTCCGAGAAAAATTTAAAAAATTTCACCGAAAACTGGAATTGTGGAATTCTCAAAAAATCGGAAATTTTTCGCAAAAAATTTCCCTTTGTTTTAGATTCCTAAATGAAAAAAACACCTTCAAAAGTTTTAAATTTGTGAAAATGATTCTTTTTGTTTCGGAATATCAAACGTGATCTTCACAGAGTCCGTTTGCAGACGCATAAGTTACATTAAGAGAATGCAGCATTCATTTATTAACGTTATAGGCTGTGAGTATGGTTGACTTGCTCCAGAAAGAATTTGAAATGATTCTTGAAGATTCTGATTGGATGGACGATCAAACAAAAAACAAAGCAAAAGAAAAGGTGGTTTCCTGTACATGTTTGTGAGAGCACAGAGCTATAGCTTTATGCACGTACGATTTAGAGCTAAAAATTTATTGCCACCATATTGTCGCCGCAAGGGTTTGTCGCAGTAGAATTAGCACATTTAAGGTATCATTACATGTACTACATCCCTCAAAAAATATCAGTGGTGTACTACAGCTCTAGTCTAGCTGTACCATTCAAGGTTAGAGGCCTCAAATGTACGACATTAGTGACTATTTTCAGTAATGTAGTACATCACTGAGTGCTTGTGGGCATGTAGTACATTACTAAAACGATTTCATTAAATCAGTACATTTCTGTTCACTTCTTGTCTCTATGCCATAGTGGGTGAAAACTGACAGACAATTATAACATTTACAACTTTGGGAATCGTTGTTTCATTATCTGGTTGCATTCGATTCCCAAAAGTCATCGATGACACTGCTGAGTTCTTCTGTGTCACAATATTCATTAACGCTGACGTTTCACTTCGTATGACACATTCGGGCTACATGTTCCTGTTTGTGGCATTTATGACAGGTCTGGTGTAAGAAAAGACAATCTCTTAAGGAATGAACCATTTTCTGCAGCGGAATCATTTTCTCTGAAAACTGGAACTTTTGTCTTTGGAAGAATTCGTCAAAAACTTTGTTTGTTTTCTGATCGAGAGTTGCATTTTATGCAGGGCGTTGTTACAATTATTAAAACCGCTGACTTTCCAGTGTCAAGAGAGGCAGTTTCAATACTTTTTGGTACGGAATAAGCTTCATCTAAAAGTTGTACCTCTTTCACTGGAAGTTTAGTCCGGATAGTGTCATTCTTTAACCCGCAGACTATAGTACGACCAAAAATGTGAGTACAAATTTTGACCGTTTATAGCAGATTAACCTTTGGAGTAAACCCCAACAATGTATATATTTTTAGAATCCTCAGGAACCCGAGATTTCGAAAATTCGGAAAAATTCATTCCCGGAAAATACAAAATTTTAATTTTCGCTAAATTTTTATCGCAATCAAAATTTTGTTTTTTAGGATCGAATAGAGCTGGTCCTGCTGCCTATTTTTGTACTTAGAAATTTTTCAAGAAAATGCATCCAATTTCCGGAATTCCGGGTTTTCAAAATTTCCAGATTTTAAAAATTTTCTAAAATACCCACAAGATGGGTATTATTCGAAAGCTCTTATCTAGCTGAACAACTTTTGTAATAGAGTTAACTCTTGAAAATGCACACAAGTCCCGGAATTCGAGAAAACACGATTTTCCGGATTTTAAAAATTTTCTCCAATACCCCACAATATGGCTATCATTCGAAAGCTCTTGATGAGCTGAACAAATCTTGTAATAGAACCAACTCGCAGAAATGAGCTCAGTTCTCGGAATTCGCTAATACCTTCCAAGTTAGAGTGGCATCCGGAATTCGTGAATTTTAAGTGAATTTTAGGTGCATTTTAAGACATCGGTTCTATTTTCTCGAATTCCGGAAATTGTGTGCATTTTCAAGAGTTCATTCTATTACAAAAGTTGTTCAGCTTGATAAGAGCTTTCGAATAATACCCATCTTATGGGTATTGGAGAAACTTTTTAAAATCCGGAACTCCGGAAATTGGGTGTATTTTCGTGAAAAATCTCTAGGAGCAAAAATATGCAGCGGAAAAAGCTCTATTCGATCCTCAAAACAAAATTTTGATTGCGATTAAAATTAGAGAGGGAACCTAAAAATTTTAGATTTTCCGTGAATGAAACCCGGAATTCCGGATTTTTCCGGATTTTCGAAATCTCGGGTTCCTGAGGATTCTAGAAATATATATACTATTGGGGTTTACTCCAAGCGTTAGTCTGCTATAAACGGTCAAAGTTTGTACACACATTTTTTGGTCGTACTATAGTTGGTCGCTCAGAGATTGGCCTAGAAATTCACCAAACTTGCGGAACTTGACCTACTTCTGCAATCTCGCCAAAAAACTTAGAAACGTCCAGAATGTTGCTTTGAGTGTAATGAAGTGATCCAAATTTGAACCTTAGTTTCACTCTGATGAAATGCTATTCCGTCGGGGTCTAACGGATTTAGCCTTAGGGTAACAACCACTTCAGATAGCACGGAAGGTCAGCACGTTTACCGGGAGGGTAAACTTAGGCACAGGATCCTCGAAAGGTGGTGTGTCCAAAATCAAGGATTCCTTGCAGCCAACCTGGATAGGGGTCTTCTTTCGTGAGTCCGTTTGGTGTGAGCAGGGGGTTCCAATTGAAGTGAACAGCAAGCAGGGTCGACACTTGCTTTTTTCAAGGTGATGAATCAGGTCAGTAACAATGAACACTGATTCTCTGCTTCAGATTATCAAATCGAGAACAGAAGATAGTGACGACAGCTGATTCTTTGTAGGGGTCCAAGGGTTCACTTTAGTCACTTACTTGTACTGGGGCTTTGAATCCACACTTGATCTGATCCTTATGCCCTAGTCGATAGATCCAATAATAGGGCACAACAGTTTATTAATAAAGATAATATTGATACAATATTAATGATAACAATACAGGGGTCGATTAGGCTATGAGCAGCGTACAACACAAACTATCAATAGAGATTCACTTCAGTTACTACGGGCAAACAGTATATGGTGTGCCAGAGTTGCCAGTATGTGCTTAGAATTACCCAAAATATTGATAATGATTAGTAGGGACAAGGTTTTAACGCTTTCGCTCAACTCTGCTATATTCTTCTTTCTTTCCTTTCTTGACTAACTAACAGTACACTAAACCTGACTACTAAATCCTCTGGTGCGATACCTATATGCTTGTGTTCGTGTTATTAAATTATGACTCTTTTTCCGTCCTCCTTACCAAGGACCATATAATGCTGATAACAAATGCTACGAAACAGTTTAAATTAACTAGATTAAAGGGGTTAGTAGTACAGAATTCCGGTCTTTGGGTGAGCCCGAAATGCTAGTAACAATAGCACTTTCGGATGCTATACGGTTGCCAAGGGTCAAACACAAGGGGGGTCCGGTTGGGGGGATTCCTGGTCCGTTTATGGGGTTAGTACGGGTGTAGTTTAGTTTAATCTCTTCGTTAAATTCTCTACTTCCGATCGACTGGAATAACAGCTGAATTAATTAAGCCCAAGGGCAGGGGGTAACAACCCCTTCAATGAGACTGATGATTAGTTCGAAAAGATTCATCTTTTAGGTCGAAAGAATAAGAATCACTTTAGAATAGACGAGAATAAGGTTAGATTTTCGTGCTTAGGTTTTAGGTTCCCCAATTGACTTCGGTGTAGAGTTTGGAATCGTCTCTGCCTTGAGTACCAAAATCTAGACCATTCAAGCTCCAATGTACCTTAACTGATTAACTCCGATCCAACTAATGATTCACTGTTCAATTCCAACTGATGAGTCCTCCTGGGGACAAAGACCAAGACTAATATTGACTGACAGGATTGACGTAACAAATAAGATTCCAACGGACTGATCGTCTTGAGTATGATTCCGGCAGGACTAATTCTCTCTCCGCACCTGAATCAAATGGGTTAAAACCCATTAGAACAAGTTACAGGTGCGGGATTCGAACCCAGCAACCATTACTCACGTTTTGGCTTTCTTAACTTGAAGTGGACTTGCACAAATCGAAACTGTTACAAGGATTTGAGACTTAAGCGGATTAACGCAAGTTCTGAACGGTTTGAGTAAAATTACACTACTGAAAATTGATTTTAAGCAAAACGCTAATTTTTAAGGCAATTTCTTGCATTCTTGTGCAAGAAATTGCACTTTCAATGTGGAACTATAATTTCAACTTGATTTCCCTTTATACGGTCTGCTTCCGTATAATTAAAACCTGTTATTCGAAATTGATACACTTTCGGGCCCTTTTAGCAGCAGATAGGTGCCCATTCGCTCGGCTAACTCGAAAAACATTAAATTGATTGAAGTGATTAATTCTGGGATCTTTGTTTTCCAAGCCCTAGCAGGGAAGGTAACAACTTCCTGTCTTCAACACGTATCAACTAACTAACACGCAAGCTTGAGGAAAACGCAATATTTGAACTTGATAAGTTTTAATTTTACGGTTCTAAATAAGGAAGGTAACAACTTCCTGTTCTTAACGAGTATTAACGAGTTAGAAGAAAGTTAACGCACACTTTCAATGAAACATCATAATCTAACGTAGAACTTCTGTTCTTACTAAGTTCTACCTAGGGAAGGTAACAACTCCCCATTTTGTAAAATGTTGAATATTGAAAACTAGATAATTTCACAAAACTGGTGATTTTGGCCTTTATTAGAAGATGGTTCTAGTGTCCTATCCATAATGCTTACGTAACTCATTGTTAATTTGCTTACTACAAGTATATTATCAATCACTACCTAGTATTAACTAAAATTACCAGATTGTTGACAGCTATTATTGCCATTTGCAGATAATCATCACGGGCGAGTTTCACATAAATTATTGAAAGAGCGAGGTTGATCTTTCAACCTCGCTAACCTTTGTATAATGGGATTTCGCAAGTTTTGTCTACCGAACGTGAACACCGACATGGAATGGTGTTAGGCCGCAGTTGCGGTCATTATTATTAATGAAACATGGATCCGACAGGGCTAATTCGATTGGAAATGGCAATAACAGTGTGTTACGACATCGGAAATAAGGATACAACAAATATAATTACAACCTACGTTTATTACAACTTGTTTTGTATTAATTTGGCAGCGAGACTGACCATTTGGTGGATTCCTTTCTTGCGATTCGTCCGCACTCTTAACAAAGAGTGACTTACGCGGACGAATCGAGGACATCCTGATTCAGACTGATGAGGACCCAATACGGAGTCCCTGTGACTCTAGGTCCTATAGCCTCAACTTCATTTGCATATTTGCTAAACTGTGCCTAAACCTAGATTTCCTACATAACCACATGTTCATAAACTTCCAGATATGCATACCAGATTTGCAATCTAAAACTACATTACTTATTACTATTGTTTCCTGCGTACTATAGGAATCCTAGCGTAATATCGGTATTTCATACGGATCACGTACACAGAGAATCATTAACCATTTGGACGATCACTTGCTCGACTACCACTGACAACTACATTGCATTGAACATTCATACAAAGATCCTAGGTAGCCTAATATTGAACTACGTAACCCTATTAACTAATTAAGCACAATTTAAACAACATTTATTCAATACTTAATTTAGTAACCACTTATGCCTCACTTATGCATCATTTAGACTAGAATGCACTCATATTACAGATACCCAATCAGTCATACAAATTCACACGTACACTTCATTCCTGCTTACTATCTGAGTCTCGATCACTCCAGCGATGCTCACAACCTTCATCGGACAGAAGGAGTTTCCGCGAGTCAACGCACATACAGTCATGAGAGCCAATACAATGCCATTCATACAATTCATACATACACAAACATACAATTTCTTAGGTAAGTACTTATCTAGCTAATCCTAAAAAACAGACATGATTATAAACAATCTAAATGGAAGCTAACTCTAATTAATACTGAATACCCTATACTACTAGCTATTATTTTAAACATACTAAATTAATTGAATTTTAACGAGAATTTTGTTATGAGTTTTAGGTTTCTAAAACTCAGTTTATAGCGCGGAACTTTTTTTGGCAATTTTGAGAAGTTTGAGATTTTGTGAAAGCCATGTGAGTAATGATTGCCAAGCAATCATTACTAAACAAAACTACTATCAAACAAGACTACTAACAATAATTAAATTAATTAATGGGGAAGCCGGTCATTCCCCGTAAAACACTCAATTATTAATTATATTAAAGTAAATGAATAATTTTAGGATTTGGTTTAAAAGTTCTTCTCGTGTTTTAATAACCTACTGCTTTTAGATACCGACCTACAGCAACAATTACAGAATAAAAGCAATGATTTTTAAGGCTTAACAAAGCCTGAGATTAAAACAATATGGCCGGCAACTCCTAGTTGCCGGCTGTGGGGTAGGTATTCCTATTAATTAACTCAACAAAGGTAGGGTCGTAGCAAAGGGACCCTCTAACTCAAACTTAGGAATTGGGTCCCCACTTAAATGTCCCGTATTCTACTTTAACCCCAAATTTAGGTCAAAAGGACCTTGATAAAAAGGTGAAAAACATGGTCGTGGCTTGACCAGAAAAGTGCAACTAAAAAGTAGCAAAATAAATGAATAAGATAATGGGAGGTGGAGGTCAGCAAACCTCGGTATACAGAGGGTGTCGGCACGAAAAACAGAAAAACTAAAGACAGGAGCAATTCTCAAGACCTCCATCAAACAGGAGGGGTTTACATGAGCTGCCCCTTTTATTTAAACTAATAAAATAATAAGGAAGAGAAAGATAAAATAAAATGAAATAAAATAAAAGTGGCTCAGGGCCCACACATGCTATCATAACCAAAAAATTGGCCTCAGGCCCAGAATGTAGAGTAAAAAATGGGGCTCTTAGGCCCAAAAATGTATAAAATATATGGCCCATTGGCCTCATAAATGTGTATAAAAAAATGGCCCGAAGGCCCCAAAAACATAGAATAAAAAAAATGGCCTAAAGGCCTCAAATAAAACAAAAAAAAATAATGGCCAAAAAATGGCCTTTAAATCATAGCATATGTGTTTCTCAATCGGTTTCTTGGCCAGGTATAATAAACCTATATGGCCCTAAATGGTGAGTGTTCGTGGTAGACTCAATTTCTTTTCTGGCCCGAGGACCAGAAAAGTCCTATTCTTTTTTCCTAACCAGGGGAGGTGCGTTTGGATTCCCCATGCAGGTAACAACTGCACTAGAGGACGCACAGAGGGAGGGGGAAGCAACCGCTTTCGGTTGCTCTCAGGCGAACTCTGATTAAAGAAAAATTTTAGGGACCGAGCTGACAGTTTTGCTGACAGCTCGGTGACAGGTCATTAGCGAGACCTGGAGCTCGCTTCTTCTTTGATTTTAAGGCAAAGCTTCTAGAAGATTCTAGAATCTTCTAGAAGCTTGCCACCTTTTTCGTGTGCTGCGCTGCAGCGGGCTGACCCAGCTGGCCGTTGGGGGTGGAAATTAATGAGATTTTGGATTTATTGCCCCCCAACTGACCCAATTTTGATATATTTTGGGGGCCGAAACTTGGCGAAATTTTGCGAAACTTTTGCTAACACATAAACGCAACCAAAGGGAAAACTTTATGAAATTTCATAACTTTGCAGAATTATTACAACAGATATACAATTTTCCGTGACTTAAAAATTACATCATAATAAACTACGTACTTAACTACGTATATCTACCTACTTACTTTACTATTCATATTATTATTGAGGGAGATTATCCCCCTCTAAACTACATGTCTTGGGCTGATATTATTATTTTCTTTGAGAGTCTTGTCCTCGGCCAAAAGTTCAGGCGAGGACAACTGCTAGGCCTTGGAAGAAAGAGGCCTAGCAGAAAGAGAAGAAGAAAGGACAGCCACACCCATGAGGTGTGTAGTCTGGGAGGTAGACAACCTCCCAGACAATAAAAAGAGAAAAAGGTTTGACTTAAGTCAAACCTAGAAAGAACCTTTTTAGAACACTCCTTTTTAGAGTGTTAGGATTAGGGAATAAAAAACTATTTTTAAAAGACATTTTAAGCTGTAACTTTCTTATTTTTGGGAGTTAGAAAACCGGGTTTGGGTTTTTCGAATCAGAATTAAATTCTCTTTCATATGAGCCCAAGTCATGTCTCGACCAAAAATGATAAAATTAACTAATTATTACATAATAAATGCCTAATTATCACTAATTAACCCTACCTAAGTACGTACTTAGCTATTTCGTACCTAATATTGAACCATCTTCTAATATTTGTTATTTTAGATGTAAATTTCCACTTTATAGGCGATTTTTACGACTGAATTTCGACTTAATTAAGCACATAAACCTCATATCTTAGGATTATGACTTCCTGCTAACTGGTATTCAAACAATAGTGAGTGCACTGCTTTACGGAGAGGGCTATACTTGACTCGATTATGGATATTATTCACTCATTCACCTAAGTTAAGTTCAATGTGGACTTATTATCTTCGTGTGGGAGTAACAACTCCACTTACTAAAGGGATTAGAAACGGAATACCCCTTTTATACGATTCCAGGGTTAGTGTTATTAGTAAAACACACGTTAGTAAGGCTTAATTAAGCTTAAAATCATAATTGAGACTAGGATTTGTGCCTTGTTTGAGTACAAACCTTGAACCCTATTGATAGATTTCTTGATTTCTACTGCATACTGACAACTCTAGCTAGGCGAACACAAAATAATCTGTACAACTATTGCTTGGACATTATTTGCTAAACACATTACACATTGATGATCTTCGCTCTTCTTCACAAATCCATGGCATATGAATTCTTCCTTGCAGATTAATTATTTTGACTATTTTTAAGCCAAGTTTGGTTGTTTTTCGCACCTTATTTTATTAATTCCATTACAAATTCATAAATCAAAATCACTAACCTCCCCCATTTCCCTTTACATATTACCACCTCCTATTCTTTCCCTCTTTTTTATTCTTTTTTTTTCTTCTTTTTTCATCTTTTCCAATTTTTTTTTCCTTACATTTTTTACCTATCCCTTTTTCTTTTCCTATCATCAATCCATATTAAATTCCAATTATATACAATTTTTTATTTTTTTTTACATTTTCTTTATCTTTCCTCTTCTTTTTCATTCCTTATTTTTTTGTAAAGATATTTGTTGTCTCAATAAAAGAATGAACTTAAACTAAATGAAGAGTTGCTAGGTTCTAGAGTGTGCGCATATCAGACTCGTAGACTCGTCCCTAAACTCGCTAACTTCCTTATCCAACTACAGCAGGCGCCGGCAGTCTATTTTAGTACCGTGAGTTTACTGTTTTCACTACAAAAATACGATTGACAAAAATATGGGAAAAGTATAAATTTACAGTGCGGACAAAATGAACATTTTCACAGTTCTTCAATAAACAAAACAAAAGGCACTTCACAAAAAGAGAAATAAAAAGAATATCCCACGCCCAACTTAGGAGGAACTAAGTTCCCCAACCAACTTACGAGAAAGGGATCCCCTGTTGAACACTGCAGGATAGTTGGAAGAGAGCCGCCGCTCTATGTGAAAAACTTGAGGAGACTGACTTTGCGCTGCTTTTTAATGGCGGATCTGAATTAGCTAAGGAACCGAGGTTCCTACACAGAAGGACAATTTTACATTTATCGTTCATAAAGATAACACTTCATTTTCTTAATTTTAGATAATTTCAAATAGAAATCAAAGGAAATATCGGAAAATAGTTCACAGATTACCCCCTCTTTTGAAACGCGCGCCCTCGCCGCGGCCTCCAGGCAAAGTTAGTAGCCAATAAAAATGAGGGTTAACCTACGTAACTTAGGTACTAGTAGAGGTAAAACGTCGTTTTAGTAAGCAGAAAGGATTAAAATTGTATCTCACTCGAGCCCCTGGCTTTGCCAAATTTTAGGGGTCTGTTTTCGAGACACGGGTAAAGCTACTTCGGCACGTGCCGGACCACACACAAACACTAGAGTACATAGACTCAACACAAAAACATAGAACCCTTCAGCCGCGACGGGAGCGCAGGTCTCAAAAGGGAGAGTAACCCGAAAAATTGTAAGGAGCGATGGGGAACTCTATTCAAAACAGCACACTACGGGAGTACTAATTCAAGTTACACATTGTAAAACTAGACGAATATACAGTAGAAATATACTATGAATGACTAAACAAAGAAATAGAATTTGAAACCCCAATTGTATATGAAGACGATATGGATATATAGGTGCTCCGGGAGAGGCTACACCGGAGGAAAATTTATAGAAATTTATGAGAAATTGCGCGAAAAGAGCGAAAACACGCACGTATCCAGTCCAGGGAAGCCTCCCCCGGAGTAAGCATATTATGCACGAATCTGGTTAAATGCCAAAAATAAAGCTGCATATGAATAAAGCACACATATGAAATGTAGCTGCACCGAAAAAGATGGCAAAACTGGCAGGTGTAAATGGCAGTACAAAATTATGTAAGTAAACCCGCGGTACATTAAACAGTAGAAAACAAAACAGTTAGAAAAAGAGAGTAATATACGACATGGTATAGGACGGACTAGCCGAACTAGAGGGCACCCTTTTGAAAAAATCTCAAAGAAACTACGAAGGTAAAGGTAGAAAATTTGGAAGCATCAGCAAAATTTTGAAAGGTAAGCATCAAACGAAAAACCCCATAACATGTAACCCGAAACAGATTCCCCCCAACTTGTTAAAACTATCAGACAAATAAAGCAGAAGAATGGAATGAAAACAACCACAACACGAGTTAGAAAAATGGGAAAGGGGGAGGGGGAGCGGACGAGTGGAAGGACATAACCGGAATATAACATATATCACACACTTGACTGTCATAAAAATATGTACTGATGACTGATGGCAAAGCAGATCAAAGTTCATGTAGCAGAAAGCAAAAGAGGCAGCCGAGAAACCCTCCGGGACTTCCATCAACCGGACTTCGGACCAACCTCCGGGAGGAGAGCGGGCGCCCCTCGGCGCAAGCCGCTCCGGACCAACCCCATACACCGGTCAAAGACAGAACCAGGCCCAACACCAATCACCCGGGCCGCTCCAAGAGTAGTGGTAGGCACAAAGCAGCTCGCCTATGGGAAAAACAATTTACACAGCAGACACAAGCAGAAAGGGGAACTCGCCGCAGAAAGGGGACTGGGGGGGAGCGAAGGGGAGAGTATGTTACAGTAAACAAAAACAAACAAAAAAGGAGTAAATACGGCATATATATGGGGATTAACATACGGCGCAGAGGCCTACAGTAGACAAAAGCATCATTATATAAGGCACAAGGCCACAGTCACAAATATAAGGCACATCGGCCAAAACAGTACATGATAAAGGCCCGATTAATTTAGGAGAGAGAGAAAGCGCGAGCCTACGGCAACTGCAGCCCAGAGAGTATCCAGACAACCAGCGACCGCAGACTGCGCCAAAATCAAAGAAAACGAAAGAAGAATAAACTACGGAATCTAAAATGCCGGTCCGGGGTTGACCGCCCACCCTTGCCCGGCCATAAGCCAGACACAGGCGACGAGCAACCACGGACCCGCCGAGATACGGGACGGTGTAACAACCCCAGTACTATTACCTGAGTAAAATGACCGTTAAATTTGTGAGAAAAAGTGAAGGTAAAAAGGTAAAAAGGCTAAAAGAATTTGAAAGAATACGAGGTAAAACAGGTCCTCGAGTACCCTCCAGCGTACCCAAGTAAACATTCGCAAGAAAAATTTATATCCCCCCGAGACATTTCTCCCAAGGACCGTCCCCTGGAGACGGAATGGCTACGCCGATTCCTGGGTGGGGTCGGGGGTCGAACAGCACCACGAAAAATTGGGGGGTGGGGGGTTCAGAATTTGGTAGGTGTAGAGTTTCATCATTTTGGGGGTGGGGAGATTCAGAATTCTGTAGATGTAGATTTTCAGAATTTTGGGGGTGGGGAGATTCAAAATTCTGTAGGTGTAGATTTTCAGAATTTTGGGGGTGGGGAGATTCAAAATTCTGTAGGTGTAGATTTTCAGAATTTTGGGGGTGGGGAGATTCAAAATTTTGTAGGTGTACGTTTTCAAAATTTTGGGGGTGGGGAGATTCAGAATTTTGTTGGTGTGCGTTTTCAAAATTTTGGGGGTGGGGAGGTCCAGAAAAGTGAACCCCCGAACGTCGCGGCACAACTGGGGAAGTAACTACAACTTGGGGAGGGGGGGAGGGGGTGGATTTGAACTATAAGGGGGGGTCGGATTTTGTAAATTTTGGGGGGAGACACTCCCCCCGTTCCCCCCATGCTGTCGCCCCCCCCCCAAGTTTGCAGGAGACTTTTGAAAAAAATGACGGTTCAAAAAACTATCCGTAACTTCCGGCGCCTTTGGGGGTAATTCTGAAAAAAGACGAACTGTTTCGTCACGAATCTTTTTTAAATAGCGAGTCAGGGGGCGAGACGAATCTGTTGACGAGTCTGACATGCTACTCTGCTGAAGGAACGGTCGCCAGTTGTAAAGAATAGTTTGTTTGCCAGTAAACGGATAATTTAACCTAAATGAAGAGTTGCTAGGTTCGAGAGTGTGTGCATATCAAACCCGTAGACTCGCTCCTAAACTCGCTAGTTTCCGTAACCAACTACAGCAGGCGCCGGCAGTCTATTTTAGTACCGTGAGTTTACTGTTTTTGACACAAAAATACGATTGACAAAAATATAGAAAAGTATAAATTTACAGCGCAGGTAGAATAAACATTTTCACAGTCGTTCAGTAGACGAGACAAAATATACCGCACAAAAGAGAAAGAAAAAAAGGAAAATATCCCACGCCCAACTTAAGGGGAACTGAGTTCCCCAGCCAACTTACGAAAAGGGGGTCCCCTGATGAACGTTGAAGGATAGTCAGAAGAGAGCCGCCGCTCCGTACCAGAAATTTGAGAAGACTGACTTTGCGCTGAATTTCAATGGCGGACACAGTTTAGCTAAGGAACCTAGGTTCCTACACAGAAGGACAATTTTACGTTTATCGTTCATAAAGATAACACTTCATTTTCTTTATTTTAGATAATTTCAAATAGAAATCAAAGGAAATATCAGAAAATAGTTCACAATATTTACCACCATACTGGCGGTAATACTGGCGTCATTTCAGAATATTTTATCTACTTTAATATTTTAATAATATTAATTCTATTTGAATTTTAAATTTACCAAATCGAAAATATTATTGAGCCAACATTGAAAAAATTGTTTCTTAGCGAAAAAGCTGTAAAACCTTAATAATGTTTTGAGTAAAATAATTGTAAGTTTACATTTAATAACTTGGTTTAAATTTGAATTTTTTGTGATAAATATTTTCAAAATATAACACTTTGTGGCCGTTTGCACCAAATGTGATTAACAATTTGCTAAGCATTTGCTTATCCGAAGGCAAAGCAATTAGCTAAACAAGTGCAAAAGAACTGCTCAATGAAAGGCGAACTTTTTTATTAAGCTTTTGAACGTACAAAATCTCTAATTATCTGCCATTGCGGTTTGTCTGGAAATAGTAGTGCATTCAAATATCTGGCAGAAATTTAGTGGTTAAACCTCCTCCAGCGTAGGATTAAATATTTCCTTTTTGAGCACTTGATTGCCATCTACTTAGCGGTTGGTTTACTTAATGAGATGTGGTGCAAAGGAGTTTGGGATAGACACTTGCTATGCCGTTGCTAAGCACGAAATCACATTTGGTGCAAACCAGTGTTATAGTTCATTTCGTGAGTCATTTAAGTATTAGCATACACAATTTTCTGTATTTCTCGAAATTATAATTGAAAACTTCATATTTTAGAATTTTCAGATTTTTTTCGGTGGCACTTCCTAAGCAACATCAAACTTTAAATTAAATTAAATTAACTTTAAACTTTAAATGAACTGTATAGTTAAAACTGAATTGAGGTTGCCCAGGGTTTTAGCTTGGAAACAATATTTTGATGGTTCAATTGTATTTTAAATTGGGTTCCAAATGCAACATACAGCAAATTTTATTATAACTGAAATTCATTAAAAATTTTTACAGCATAAATAAAAAATTTGGTTACTACGAGGCACAGTCCCAAAAGACGGCAAAACAAGACATAAAGTCTGGACGAATCCATTTTAGTGTTCCTGTAATTTTCCTTCCGCACGTGTAAACGTGGTAAGTTTTCTTATTTTTCATGTTTATCGATGCAACCTCACTTTGAAGTCACATTTATGAACAGCCGCAAGTCCTCTGAATTTAAATTGTAACATCTAGTTAAAATATAATACCGCTGGACAATACAGTACAAAGAACCAGCGATATCAGGGAAAGTGAAAAGCTTACGAAAAAGGACCTCCCCAATAGGGTATTAAATGCTGCGATCACAAATCTAGTCTGTTAAGCTTTACGATTTTTAATCCGTTTAATTGCACCATTTATCTTTAAAAATAGTCCCATTTTATTCTTTGTTTTTCGTATTCGCTTAGGGAAACTAGTCCTATTTCTAAAGACAAAACGTCCCATTTCACATTTTACGTGTAATATGACAAGTTATTGGAAGCGCCAGCATTTCCTAAAGAAACCAAATTTTCAGCTGTCTTGAAAAGGAGCTCGTTAAGAGATTCCAACGTCTGAACTCAGGCGATGTTTGCCGTACAGTTTTGTTTACCTTATGTCTGTAAATTAAAAACAGTTGTCTTATAAATCCTTAAATGTAAAACTCTGAAATTCTAAAACTCCTAACAAGTTGGCTCCAAAAGGGGCTATATTGCTTAGGGGACGTATAAGAAGTTCTTTAGGTAATGCTCCAAATTCCTTATCATATATTTTGCTTATCTTTAATCTCACGCAAGTTTGGCTTCAGCATTTTCCGGTTAATTTACAACAGAGATGCACTCCGGTTCAGCATCTGGTTGTCAATTTCTGGCAGTGCAAGCCAAATTATCCCCTTAATTTATTTCAAGTTGTAATACTTGACTATATATGCTTACTTTGATAGCACTGTCTAATCGAAACACAGAACGATATTAACTTTACACAGAATAAAATTACATTTAAGAGGAATTAATAAAAGATTATAAAGGAAAGAAAGAAGGATGTCACGTCTATTAACCGAATATTCTATTGCAGTATTCAGTTCTGAAATAGATGCAACTCTAACGGCCGCTTGCACCGAATAACTTAGTTCCGAACGAAGCTATTCCTGAGTTAACTCGGAGTTAACTATTCTCCACCTGAGCTCAAGCTCAGGGTTAACTTTTATTCCGTTGCAATACTTCAACAAAGTTGGAGAATAACTAACCCTGAGCTTGAGCTCAGGGTTTGCTGAAGGTTATCTTATTCTTCAGTTATACTCCAACTTAATCACGTGTATGTGCAGGCAACCAATCATAACAAGCCCCGCCTACTCAAAATCCAATGAAATAAAAAGTTTCGTAACTTGCAAAATTTGTTTCACAGGAATTTGTTTCACATTTTTTCAGTTCCACTTGACTAAAAAACTTGCTCCCGTGTTACTTGCTATTCTACAGCTTTTTTAATAGTCAGTATTACGTTTTTGTAGCGATTTTTATCAGTGAATCTGTGTATAATTCAAAAATCAAATATTCATGTTTTGAGAAAAAAGTATATGTCTCCATTAAATTGGGCTGTCATCTTATTCAAGAAATTTTGAACTCCTTAAAAATTAAGGAATTATATTTTCTAATAATGAAATTGCTAAGTATTGTTACTTGTCTATTGCTTCTTTGTTGATTTCTCCTGTTTAGACTCAAATTTCCACATCAATGGGCGAGGATAATAACAAACAACGTTCTGTTAATTTTACGGAATACGAAAAGGAGCTGTTTACTGCTATTCTGGAAGACGATCCAACTTTGAGGAGTGTTTTGACTTCTGTGAAAAAAGATCAGCGGACTCTGACTCAAAAGGAAAAGGCATGGGAAAAATTGCAATTTCCTTTAATTCGGATAGGAATCATAGGAAACATCAGTCACCAACGGCAAAAGAGTGTTTAAAACAGTGGGCTTTGAAAACCGAAACCATCTTCGAAAATCCATACCAGTAAGATCAGTAAAAGGATCAAAAAATGTTCTTCGGATAGGGCGAGGAACATTCGCATTTTCTTCTTCGTTGTTGTTGGCAGCCATATCAAGAAACAAACCAGGATTCAAAATTTCCAAATAATCCATTAAACTACTTATTCTCCAACTAACCCTTATCTAGAACAGGGTTAACTTTTAAGCAGTTGGAGAATAAGATAACCTTGAGGTTAACTGAAGAATAAGTTAACCCTGAGTGGTGCAACGGAATAACTGAAGAATAGCAAGTTAACCTCGAGTTACCTTGAGGTTAACTTATTCTTCAGTTATTCTCCATTGGTGCAAGCCGGTGTAAAAGTCGATTTTCAAGAAAAGATAAACCTATGCGTTTACACTCGTGTTTGCACACCGGCACGATTAACCAATCCAGCTCTGGAACCATTTGAAGTTTCATGAAACCTCTATTATTGGTGTAACTTTGTTGAGAAGCTTTAAATAAGGACTGAATTTATGTGCCTATGTGGAGCTCCATATGCAACCGTATATTGCTGACAGTTAATAATAGCAAGAAGCCTGTAAATTCTGCCGCTTATATAGCTTCTGACCCAATTTGCATAGACGAACTTCCGAAAAAAGTACCTTATGCTAGCCCAGTGTTGAAGATGGGGCTTCCATTAGCTGCATCAGAGACATGCTAAACATAGAGCAATTTCATTTCATACATTCCTGCTCCAGCAGGATTAGAAATTCTAAAACACTGCTGCTTGTTTCAGATTCATTTCTGGTGCTGCCGCAATTAATGCATTTTACAGCTGGAGTAGAAACAGCATTAGTAAGCGAATTTGCAGCAACACAATATGTGTTTAGCATCATCTTAACATCATTACTGAAAAATATACACATGCAGACACCAACATGTTTATCATTATCAGGACATGTAAAAGCAAAACAAGTTTTAATAAGGTGGAGGTAATAATAAACTCAAAATAAAGCACTTTTACTAATTAATTTTGTAATAAATGATCGAATTTTTGTTTTTTAGCTTTTCCAGCTGGAATCCTTCAACAGCCTTTGTTTCAAGGAAACAATCTGAAGTAAATGATTACTGTAAAGCTGTGAAAATAACCTAGCTATTGTTTAATTATTAAACCGGTAATATTCTTATTTATTATAACTGTTATTTGCACCCACAACTTCCTGATTATAATAGTACCATCGTTCTGCCAACTAAGCTGCTGTGTGCACAGTTACATCAAGCCAGAGGGACTTCATGCCCAAACTGAAGTAGTTAATGCATAAGTGTACTGTATTCGAGCCTTACATATTGCGTTGCACTGGGGTCTTCAATGGGTATCCTTCATGAACTGCTAGCTCTGCAGCAATTCGTAATGCTCAAAAATGTCTCTGCACCGAGTTATATTTCTTCGAGAATTAAAATTCGTTTTACACGAGGCAACTTACCAACAACCATTTTGGGAGCATCCGTGAAGCAGCTTTAGTTCTTGAGAAATTGCCTACAATTTGGCGGTTATAAGAGGCAACTTGCAGGCAACAGTTTATCTAGCAACTTTCTTGTAGCAGTCAGTGACTAGAATCCAATAAGAATATCTTAAACGCTGCAGTTAGCTTTTCTAAAACTCATCTGCAAAATCTAAAGGTTTTGACAAATTTAAAGGAATAAAGAAAAAATGGAAATATTACCTTTGTACTATAATTCTGAATTAGGTCTACATACAGACTGTACCATTGAAATTATGTAGAATCGAAAACATAAACTTGCAGTAATATTCTGCTTCCTTCCAGCATCATTCAATAACTCTTAAAGTTAACTAGAACTCTTATCAATTATAATGTCAGTTTTTGCAATGCCAGTAAAATTAATATTTAATGCATCGAAGAAATGAATTTAACAGAAATGTAGTATGACTGTCGATTGACAGTTTCATCGCGGTTAGACTAAATGTTTCCCGAAGACCAACTGTCAATTGCAATCTCATTTCAGTCACACCGACGCAGTAATGACTGTCCAACTGCAATGCTTCAGTGCAATTTTAATTAAGCTGAAAATGCTTTTTGACTGCGGCATATAAAGTAAAATAAAATATGTCTAGTTTATGTGAAATATTTCTGAAAACATGAAAGCTTTCCATGCTTTTAGAGAAGTTCTTATTAATGGCTCGTGAGTTGTTAGACAAGTTTTTGTTTAATTCTCCAGAAAATTGTTGTTTGTTAGTTGCTAGGTGTTAGCAGTTAGAAAATAGTGGTTTAGTGTGGTGCCACATTATGCGTCTATGCAACATTACTTGTATTAATTTTAAAAGACCTTCCTTATCGATCAATTTTTGGCATTTGAATTACAGATCTATCAATTTCGGAGGTATCGGTTCTGTGATAGGTCACGAAATTACTCATGGATTTGACGATCAGGGTAACTGTACAATTTCACGTCTAAATAATGTGACCTTTGATTACTCAAATGAAGCTCCTCTTTCGGCTGAAACAATATAATCCTGTAAATTTAAGCTTCCCATTCTACTGGATTCATATAATAAGGGATGTCAGCAATATTTCAGCTATAGCTTGAGTTAAAGACATCGTTGTAAACATAAATCTAAATTTAAATTCTCAATTTTAATTACGGAGATGGTTATAGCCAAAGAGGGATGTGCTATCAGATTGATTCTATCTGTTACAATTTTTCCGATAATGCACGAAACCTTTAAAGCGTGATGTTTAGATGCTCTTTAACATTTTGTAGGTAATAGCAAAATCATTAGTTACAAACGGGGAATTTTCAGTTTTCAGCACTTCACCTTGAGCAGACGTATGGTTACCAAATTAGCTGTTTTCTGTGCGCAAAGCCAAATGCCAAAGCCAGTGCCAAAGCACAAATAAACATTTCTAATTTAGAAATGAACTATTTCTGTTGGTTAAAAGATTAAGCCAGTAACGATTTCGGGAGTGAAATACTGAACATTTCCAAAAGCTTTTTCTTTGAAATATGAAACCAACTGTATTTGCCGTAAGAGCCATGCAACAGCAACAGTAGATGCATTTTCTCAATGTTTGGGCGGAAGCTACTTTTCGTCGCGGAAAACAATCAGAATTTGTTAAATTTGTATTTCAGTACATTTAGCAAATTTTCCTGATCACGAAGGTTCACTTTTGAGTCAAATCGTGTAATATTCCTGAGCCCACATGTCCTGTGTCTCAAGGCACATAAAATTAGCACGATTCTAAGTTTTAATAAATAGATCATAAAATACCGCCGGTCTAGAAATTGATATGTAAAGTAGCAAGACAATTCCGACTTTGACCAATTCTAGCCAAGCCAAAGTGAGAAAAACTTCACTAAAGCGCGACGTCATTTTTCTCGTCCAAGCGAAGAAATGTTCGGGTTATCTTATTGTCTAATTTTGACACCATATTCAATATTCCTGATTTAAAATTTATTTCTTGTTTTGCCTTCCGGTATGTGACTACAACATAACTGAACCCTATCGCCCTATATTCGGAATGGTTTTCAGGTAGTCTGTATAATGCTGAAGGGAATTTGAAGAACTGGTGGAGTAGAGAGTCAAAGGAACAATTTGATAAGAAAACGGAATGCGTTGTTCGACAATATGACAGCTACTATCTTCCAGAAGTGAACATGAATGTCAATGGAAAGCTTACTGTTGGAGAAAATATAGCCGACATTGCAGGCGTCAAGGTTTCCTATAATGTAAGAAAACTTACGGTATCGAATTCTGACAAATTTTAGTGAAATTGAGAGCTGTCCTAGAAATCGAATATTTTACTCCTCTACAGTATTTTGATTAGTTATATTACCATACATTTGAATAAGCAAACGTGTAGTTTTGGGCACATAACACTAAACTCCACTGCGAATGCAGTGTCTTTTTGGTTCTTCGGAATGGACCATAAATTACGTCAAATGGAATAACGATTATTTTTATATACTTGCCATGCCTGCTTCTGTTTCAGGCATTTAAGAAGTACTTAGAAGAGCATGGAAAGGAACCACGCCTGCCAGGATTAGAAGATTTGGATGAGCACCAACTTTTCTTTCTGAGCTTTGCGAGGGTAAACTAAATTGTTAAAAATCTTGACTACTTACGGGACGACCTTTAATGGTTTTGTATTAATAGGCATGTATTTCAGAAAATGCTTATTAGCTCTTCTGAGAAATAAAAACTCAACATTCTTTTTATAAAATTTATGGATACAGTCCTTTAATTCTGTTGCTGACAATCAGTTGTTGCTTTGAGAAAAACATTGGAAACTACAATTTGCTGACTCATCCAGATATCTAATTCGTATGGTGCTTGCTTTAGTTTTATTGTCAGAAGGCGAAACCAGAAGCACTAATGAATGATATATTAACCGATGTTCATAGTCCGGCTAAAATCAGGTATCTATTTTCAAGCCATTCCAGTTGAGCACATTCTAATAGTGCATGACTTGATATTAGGAGGAACAAGGTAGAGTATCCCCAAAACAAAGTGAAGTGTAAGCTGGTTTGATATACAATACTTTGCCTGGCTGACGTATTTATGAATTGTGTCCTCAAATCGATACAAATCATGCAAAAACTACGGCAAACAATAAAACAGCAGTTCAAAATTAACACAATACTAACGTGGTATGGTTTCCAGATTAACGGAGACCGATCAAGATTCAGACGAACTGACTAAAATTAGTAGTAATCTCACCTGCAGCAGCAATACACTGCACTGGAGCGCACGTGATGAGCCTAAACATTAAAGTCGTGATACTATACACTATCGCCGAACACTTTCAATATTAAGAAAACTGGGCTCTAGTACCAACCAAGCCGACGGCATTGGCTATTATGATGTTTGCCAACAGATATGCAGAATGCCGCAACGTTATGAGAACTTCTTTGGAAACAAAAGCACGTTTATGCATTATGGAGGAACCATGCCACTGATACCAACTTTGGAGTATATTTTCTACCAACGACATGATAAAAATTCTTGAGCTAGATAACAGACTTTGGATCATCCTACGAAAATACTCCCAATATAGACCTAAGGACCCAGTTCTGAAATTCAAACTTAAGCTTTCTTCGATTGTGGCTGAGTGGCTCAAATGGTACAGCGTTGGTCTTGTTTACCGAAGCTGTGGGTTCGATCACCACCTAAGGCACGAATTGTTAGGGTAAAATGTAATGTATCGGTTTCGTTCGTTCTTTTTGATTCCCTTTTTTATATATATCCACGGTAGACGTTTTAAAGTTGCAGATAAAAATAAGCTTAAAAATAGAAATTTAATAACGAAGCGAAATTCAATTCCACAGAGCAATTTTATGAAGCAAAATTTCAAAGCGATTTCTCGTAGTATAAGTTTTGTTAATTGCATATTTGTTTATGATTAGACTTGCGAACGTTATTCCTCGAAAATTTTACAAAATTTAAGCCTGTTTAAAAATTCTTTGGGTCTCGTATCTTGTCAAAACCACGCACACATGTCCAAAAAATCGTCTTGCAAAATATTGAATAATGGTATTAAAACTGTGGTTTGTAGTTTCTGACAAACTAATCTTGTTATATTTTTAGAGTATTGGGTACACTAAGCAGTTCAGATTCGTTTGCAAAGGCTTTCAGCTGTCCTCCTGGGACACCCTACAATCCCCTTCCTTCGGACAGCACAAAATGTCAAGTTTGGTGAATCCGTTAATGTATCTTTTCATTGCTGTGCTGTGTACTAAATCTAAAAGTAAATCTGATGTCTGCATCATAGGGCACTGTATTTTAATTCCCAAGTTCTGCCTCTGCGATGATACTGCCATGCTAATTCTGAAGAAGGAAAAGGAGGATATCGCGATTTCAGTCGCTGTACTTCCATCCGTATTAGGCAATTGCATTGAGCAGCATACTTAGAGTTCGTCTCACCATGGTACAAAGTCTGTATTGCATCTGTTAAAAGATTTTGAGTACACCCCTACAACGAGTTTCCGCAAATTAGAATCGCGCCTTTCTCGGTAGATTAGATTCTAGGCTTCTAAGATTAGAAGAAGAATCTAGGCTTCTAAGAACTGATTAGAAAAAGATTCCAGGTGTTTGACATTATTGTTTCAGTATGTAGTCAATACACCGCATTGGTTGCTATGGCTGGAAAGAAGGTCCAAAAAGGAACAGGAACTTTAGCTATCTCTAGTGTCGCTTAAACTTCTAGTTACCGCAAAATATTCCTAAAGTTTTCGTATTCGTATGCGTAACAGTCACCTCTAAGCTCACATATAGAGTTGGGACCGGTTCCACTAGAACCGGTTGGAACCGGAACCGGAACCGAACCGGAAGGATTTTTAGAACCGGAACCGGAACCTGAACCGGTAGGATTTGGAACCGGCCGGTTCCACTATTAAAAATGGACTTGAACTAATTTTTTTGCAGGGGTTTAAATTTTGCAAAAGCTGGATTTTGTTTTTGTGGTTGCCATTCACTGTTGCCATTCATATTGTCTTTTTCAAGCTAGTGACTGAAATTGAAACTAAAAATCTAGTTTGAACTGAAACTAAACAAATTTAGACCTGAAGGCGAAATATGTAGGATGAGACTGATAATAATTAAGAGTTTCAAGCTAAACGTGCAATGAAGGTACAATTACTGGAACTGAAACTGAAGCTGACACTCTATAGAATAAATTTAGACCCTAAACTGAAAACGACAGCTTCAGCTTCCACTGAAGGTGACACAAACTCACCGCTTCCCCTTTTCAGGCGATCGAGGCACGTTTCAGGTTTCACTGAAGCCGAGGCATAGAATTAAGAGAAATTTCAAATGTTTCTTTGTATCAACACTAGTGCCATTATCCCGTTTGTTAAGACAAAAATTAAATGTTAAACATACTTGAAATATTAGGAACATGTATTTTAAGGGAAAATTTCTACTTCCTTTATTCCGGAAGGAATTTCGTAATTTTTTGTTTTCATGCTTCTGATTTTTCAAATTTTGCTAAGTAATTTTGTGTGTATTACAAAATGCAGTTGTGAAAATGTCTCTAAATTAATTTTAACGAATTTTTGAAATTTTCTGTTCTAAAATTCCAATTGTAATTGACGAAAGACGGGCACTTTCGTTCAGACGTGAACGATACATCGCCGAATGAAAACTTTAACCAGCTTACATATTTGAATATTAACCTCATAGAAAAGATGATAGCTCGATGGGATGTAGTCGGAAATTGAGTATATCTTCTCAAAAAATTGGTAATTGAAAGGTGGTATTGTCAGCACGCAAGATTTAAGCAACATTTTTTAAAAAAATAGTAAATTTTGAGGAGTAGAAAACTTCGAAAGTTGAGTACTTATTTTCTTATTTTTTAAGCTATCGGCAACGGAGACGAAAGTCAATCAAAGTTCAAATAATGGAACAGCATGTAGAAGTATCTGTTAGCTATTTTGTGTAATCAAGCGACTGTACATTTCCTCGCTAAATATAACTTTAATATATATGTTCTTCTTTCCAAGTTGGCTTTCAGCTTTTAAATATTTTAAATACATTTAAATGTTTTGGAAACTATTTGCTTACTGACACTGTACTCTTTTTAAAGAAATAAAAATTTCAGCTCCAGTACATCTGAATTCTTAGCATGTTTTACTGAAACGTGCAGTTTACAAGATTTTGTTCAGAAGGCGCGGTCTGCATTTAGATGCACAGTAGTATCTCACCTTGAATTATCGAAACAATTTGCTCGACCATACTAAAGTTTTAATTTTTTACAAGTTTTAGTGTATGTTGTGCATATAGTAACAACATTTGTAATTGAGCAAAATCAAGGTAAGGCAAAAACTTTGAAATTCTAAGTAAACAAAAAAGTTTAACTTGGTTGGTTGGTTATTATCGCATTACCTATTCCAATTGTTTTCAGTATTGCTTTATAATTTTGATTGTATAACCCTTGCTGGGGGCCTGCATCCAATATTAAATAATGTTAAAATGTAACTACGAATTTTGTACTTGGAACCGGGAACCGGAAGCTAGAACCGGAACCGGAACCGGAACCGGTACTCTAGAACCAAAACCGGAACCGGTTTTGAAAATTGGAACCGGTCCCAACTCTACTCACATACATCTTCTTAACCAGAACCGAAACATGTTTACTGGCTACGCCACTGCGCAACATGAAACTATAATCTGCCAGATAAAGCAGCACGTGAGGTGACACTAATTCCAGGCTTTGCTGGTTTTGGATGTTGTATATAAAAGCACTGGAAAAGGCATTCCAGAATGGGAATTTTCTTTCACTTTATGTTTCTGTTTAGGTGGTGATTCTTTTTGTAGACATCAACTTTGAACCATTATTGCTAATTTGTTATTTTGGAGTTCAGAAGCCATTTTTATATCAAAATGTAGCTTAATATTTTCTCTAAAACTCTGAAACTAATTTTGTTTTTTGAAAAGATTTTTTGACGGATTTTTGAACAAGTGCAATCTTTCAGATTTTTTGCAGCCTGAAGTAAATTTTTTCGTGAGACATATATTACATAATTCGATACTTTAACCAAATAGCTGGGGACTCTTTTTTATTTATAGTGGAATCGCTCGTCTTTGTGAAGAAATTCGCTAAAATGTCTGTGCAACCAGGATTTTGCCTACTTTTCCCAACATTGGCAAGCGACTACTTTAGCTGGAAGCAGCAACTGGGCAACTAAAAAAGGGTCCCGGTGTTTTTTTGTGTAGAACACATGTGCTAAGTGGCAGCCGTCTAGGTTACATAGTGTAAAGAAAACAGGCATAGGGAAAGATTGATAAGCCTAATATGGGAGTTCAGCTGATGGTCCTGTGCAGACATGTGCAGGAGGGGAAGTTCTGGGGGTGGTGAGCCGGCGGCCGAAGGCCGCCGGAAATCCGGATTTGTCCGGTTTTTTGCCCAAAAAACCGGTAAAATCCGGATTCGGGGGGGGGGTGAGGGACCCATCTGGGGGGGTGAGCTCCAGGTCTGGGGGTTTCACCCCCCCCCGCAGCGCATGTATGGTCCCGTGGTGTTGTCGGATAGCATGTCTGCTCCGGGGTAGAAGGGCCGTGGTTTGATCCCCGGCGGGACCAATTCTTTACTTTCAGTGGTGAGTGAAAAGCTGAACTTCACTCTCTTCCCTTCCCTCTTCTAGGTGTAGGTTTCGTGGGTACGAGGGTGTTGACGCCTCCCGTCTCGGGCTTGTCCTTGGTTTCTTCTTCCTGGTCCACCTGGTAGAAAAGCTACATGTGGCGAGGCTGCCAGGAGGACCCGGATTGGGCTCCTGTATCCAGTCCCCCAGTAGTTGCATCTGGTTGGTTAGATCCAACAGGGATCAAGGTACGTGCTTTGGGGGACCACGGATCTCTTGGACTCAGAATGCCCAGCGCTGGATGCGCTCTCGGTTTGATTCCGAGTAGAGTAAGCAGTTAAATTTAATCCGTTTAATTTAATAAGAGTTAAATGAAATCCGGCGGAGGTGCAAGGGAAGCAGGCATAGGAAAGATTGATAAGTCTCACATGGGAGTTCACCTGATGGTCCCGTGTTGTAGTGGTTAGCATGTTTGCTCTGGAGTAGAAGGGCCTTGGTTAGATCCCCGATACCAATTCTTTACTTTCAATGGTGAGTGAAAAGCTGAACCTCCCTCTTCCCTTCTCTCTTCTAGGTCCTGGTTTCGTGAGTACGAGGGTGCCTGATGCCTCCCGTCTCGGGCTTGTTCTTGGTTTCTGCTTCTGTGTCGGTCAGCCTGTAAAAGCGCTACATTGTAACACAGATAGAGCCGAGCTGGATGTCCTTCTTGTACAACCACGCAGGAGCTTCAGGAACTAGTTCAATCTGGGTAAAAGCATTCACAGTGCCCATTGGCTATCTCATGTTGCGTCCTAAGTCTTTGTCTTAGTGACTACAATCACGCGTTTTTCGTTATTTCTTTATGACTAGTAATCTGTACCCGCCTACTTACATGCTTTTTGGAAAAACACAGCGCTCTTTGCTTTGTGCTTGTCTAATTCATTCTTCCGAAATGTACTTTGTGCTTTGTGGTTTTGTGGTTTTGTGCTTTCGGATGTGCCTTCGAATGTTGAGACGAGTCTATATTTTCAGATCTGCTTTTATTCTTAGTCAATCAAATTCCCGCATTCTTGACTTCATTCAAGAAAAAAGATAAATCAAAAGGGACCGCGAGATACGGGAGCAACGAAGACATGTTGATTGAATGAAAAAGAAACAACTTTAAATAAATAAATAAATAAATAATACAAAGTTGGAAAGCTTATAAAAATTAAAATGCATATATCAGTATATATTTAGACGTAGGCATGTAATAAACTATTTTAATACACTAACCTTGCCGGTTTTTTAATTGTTTGATTTAAAGTTGGTGGTTAACAAATATTGTTTTCAAGTATTCTTTGCTGTTTTGTATTGGCACATATGCAGCTTAGAAGTTGGTCAAAATACCTATTATTTTTGCTTTTACACGTTTGAAACTTGTTTCCTATTTAATTTGCTGTTGAATATCCATACTTTGTTTGTTTCTGTCAGTCTGGTGACTAAATCTCGTGGCGTGTGCTTTAATGTTCCCACGAGAAGTATGAACGCATCCACGTGAGCACAAAGCACAAAGCACAAAGGACAAAGGCACAAAGGACAAAGCACAAAGCACTCACAGAAAAGGACAGAAGTACGAAGCACTAAAGGACAAAAGTATGAACCGGACTTTTTTACAGCCACTCGAGCAAAAAATCTTCGGTGGGAGTCGTCGGTTCAGTACAAGGGCTGTGGGGCTGTGAACTATTCCGTTTCATGAAGTGCTCATACCCGATAAACAGTCTAGGCTTAGTTTAGACGGAGAAGATTTACTTACAAAATCTCCGCGAGAGTGCCAGTAAGTAGCAAAGCAATAGAGGTATATACACTTTGTATCCCTTTCTAATATCGGATCGACAGGCCCGAAGCCCAATACTCGACAAAATAAAGTCTGTACGCGAGGTTCTCATCTGAAAAGGCAATATTTGCTTGCATTCAGTCAGCGCCTTGCTGATTGCTTCAAATGAGATAACACTCTTAGGATTCCTATGATTTAGAAAAAAGACAGAAATGGGACACATCAACCAATTATTTCAGTTACATCACATGTACACAATATCTGTTTTGTCGCTTCAAAAGCAACACTAGTCTTTTCGGCATTTCTTGCTTTTCTTTCAGAACCCACAGAATCTGCAATTACTGATGCCAAACACACCAAAATTTCCAATATACTTAAAACAGATCCACCCATGAGCATACCCAGAATGCCACCAAACGCTCCCAACATATGTGTGGACCTGAAACATGAATTATCATAATGATTGACTTATCTTGCTCGGTTCGCCGTGGTTAGGTTCGTCTTACAGTAAAAAATAACAGTAAATAAATACAGCAATCAAAGGCTACAGACTAAAGTCCCTAGTTCATGAAGGTTCTCTAAAGCCAGCTCTGAAATCGATTAAGAATGTGTTTGAACTGTTTGATCATTTAAATGTTAATGCAAACTTCACCTCGTAGACGGCATATTCTTCCTACTGAATGAAGTAAGATGTCTGCACACCAACGGGCACAGTAGCATGTTTTCTACACACAAACCGCATTAAAACAGAACACGCAACCGCAATGTTATCTTAACATTTTCTCTTTCTAATGAATACAGTAAACCAAACTTTAGTTCTTCGAAATTATTTTGAATTTTTTGAAGTAATTTAATTTTTCAGATTTTTTGCAGACGAAAGTAAATTTTTTCGTGAGGCGTCGTCCACACCATTCGATTCCACTATCAAATAGCTGCGGACCCTTTTTTAATTATTATGAAAAAGCTCTTCCTTGTAAAGAAATTAACTAAAATGCATGCGTAACTTGGATTTTGCCTACTTTTCCCAACTTTGGCAAGCGACAAATTTAGCTCGAAAGCACCAATCGGAACAACTAAAAAAGGGTCCCTGGGTATTTTTGTGCAAAATACGTCTAGTAAGTGGCAACCCTCTATCTTGCGTAGTAAATGCTGCACAATCGCTGGAAAAAATTTGGTCATGTTTTTGCAAAACTACATTTTAATGATAGCAGCGTACGGGATAGCATTTAGAGGATCATAATGCCACGAGTAATTGACCCCGACGAGACTTTCAAATTGACACCCTTAGTTTAATTTTACGGCTCGCGTAGCTCAAGAATGGCGGATTATTTGATTTCTGCAAAAATGACAAGTGCTCAACGCCAAAACAAGAAAATCAGCTATATCTCACTATAGAGAGAAGCTAGAAAGGTGTTTTAAAAAGCAAAAATGTAGAGGTCAATGAGACCTTTCAAATGCTGATCTCATCTCTCTGAAAACCAGATATTTGCAAATTGAAATTGAAATTAAGGTATTCCTGACATACAAGCTCAAGTACAACTATTCATGTCTCTAAAGTCTTTGTCAGCTTATTCCAACATTAAATAGCACCAAGACCATACCGGCCGGAAGTAAAAGTATGAGCTTTGGGAAGAAGCGGCAGAAACTGTATTAGAGGGGTAGGAGGGAACTGCAGCTGCGCCGCTGACTGCTGAGATGTTAAATAGGGCTGTAGCTCGGTACATTCGGTTACCAAACAGGCCGGGACACAAAGTTATCAGAAACTTGGTTTAAACCTTGGACTAAAATAAAACGATTTTGCGTTCATATTGTTTACTATGTTGTGGCACTTCAGTTCAGCTGGCCAAAGGACGTTTAACGATTGAGTCAGTTGCAATAAAACTAGTGCAGAATAGTCTGAATTTATTTTTAACCTGGTTCCCACATTTCTAGTTGTTGCACCCAACACTGCTAATCCCCAATTTAGTATAATTTAGTGCATAAAACGGCACCAATCTGCTGCTTACAGTAGTAACTTACGAATCAAAGCCTCCTGTCTGCATAAATAAAAAGATTTAGTTTAAATAAAGGGATTAAGTGATTTAAAGGCAGCAATGTAAAATAGAAATCAACCGCTAACAAAAACTGACTCTTATTTGGTAGAAATCGATGCATTTTTAGCAGCTTAATAGTAGGTTGATTATTTATGACTTTTGCTGGAATGCACAGCAGTGGAACAGTTTAAATTACTTAGTCAACACAGAGTTGCAGAGCTTACACTATTCTTAATTTTGTACAAGGTTGATGTCACTTCGTAGTGGTATTCCCTATAACAGAAATTAAATATCAGTTGCGCTGCATCTCTTCTGGAGGAACGGCGAACTGGTAATATAGTGGACTGGTGAGATTTGAAGTAGCATACCAGTATGGGTTTCAATACACTAACTGCTGGTGCCACCTCTTTTCACACTGTCATACACCTTCATAGTTCATAAATCTGGCTTATAGATAAGTAAATTTGATGAACTATCAGTTCCTAATTTCAGCTGCACTTTCTATTAGCTATTAGTTGTCTTTTAATTAACCATTAGCCATTAAAAATTTTACAAACAATGAACCTGAACCGAACGTGTCCAGTTTCCCGCGTTTAATACTTGTCATAGTCACCCTTAAATGGCATACCGAACGATACAAGTAGTCTTACGCAAGGCTCTTTTGCCTTACAATGGGGGGGGGGGGCAATGGGATGGGAATACAAAATACATGTGAAATGAGCAAAACTGGAAATGGTCAAACATTAGCCGCAGCAGCCCTCGTCCTTGATTGCATGTCAGATTGAATTGATCTGGTTCGTATTGCACACCTCAAGTGTAGCTGTACGGGACTGCAAAAACTAAAGCCACACTCAGGTTGAAATTATTTTCAGTAATTTTATTCCTAAGATACAATTGTGGGAAAGATTATGCGTCTGGGAGAACTCAGAATTAGTTAAGTGTTAAGTTGTGGTGGACGGAAAACAATTAATGATTTTGGGACAATTTTCAATTCCACAGTTTCCACTACCTAAGGCTAGATGGGCTCGTAAAAGGCAAGCGGTTACGAAGATTAGCAAGGAATTCAAGCTTAAATAATGTGTGTACGTAATGCAGTAGAAAACTAAAGCTTGTGTTTTAATGTTTTAAGTATAGCAGGATTAGCTCAGCAAAGGTACTATATCAGTCTGATGCAATAGATGCAGTTGCAATGCATTCTCGCGCTAGGGAGAGAATCTCTAAGTGAGTTAGTTATACTCAAGTGAGGATGTGTCCAAGATGTAAAACGGCATCAAATTAATTTTTTGGCTATTTTCTATAGCTTAACGTGTAAGTGTGAAACCTTACAGTCATATAGAAATGTTGTTGACAGCTCATCACAGCGGTTGCCACTAAATTAACTGCTTTGTTAATTATTTATGGAATCGAAAATTGAACAATTCCATTTGAAGTGTCGTACACTATTTAGGTCTGCGTTAAAGTTAGGATTAAAAAAACTATATACGAGATATGGGACGGTGGACGGATATCGCATCAGCAGCAACTGAGCTGAAATTTTATAAGTGTACTACTGCTTAATTTAGTCTAAATAATTATTTAGGCTGCAAATCTATGAGCAGATCGCCATAAAATCGGCAACTGTGTTTAAATTGATCACATCATTGACTATCTTAGCCTTTCAATACACAATCACCTTAAATTACTTACTGCAAAAAATACTTACAGCTAAATTCTCCTCTTACCGACAAGGCATAGGACAGTTACACTTTGTATTCAAACTGTCCTGACTGGATTGATCAGCCGCTAATTCTTTGAATCTTTGCATGCATATCACTAAACATGCAACATGCACAAGAGGTACAATTCTTGGACATTTGCCAATTATATATAGATAGATAGATAAATATACATGCATGCATTGGCTGCTCTGGGGGACCAGAGTTAGTTTTACATGACATGCAAAAGGAATGATTCTTCAGTTATTTCTTTTAAGAGTCTAAAAAACTTCACTTTGAATTATGTTATATCAAGAAAATGAGGTAAACGCTGTCCAGCAGGTGGATCCACGAAGGATACAAGTCAATAATCATAAAGCAATAATGAAGTAATACAAGATTACAAACGAAAGAATGAAGGATGTCACTACAGCACCTCCGACCGGAAAAGCTTGGGCCTCAGGTGGGGATCGAACCCACAACCGTTTGGTTTCTAGGCCAACGCTCTGCCGATTGAGCCACCCAGGCACAACCGAACCAAGCTTAAAGGGGGGGTCGCGAATTTTCGACCATCTCCGATTTTTCTCATTTTCACATATTTTGTAGTCCCCATGGGTTCCCAAAACAAGACAGTTGCGTTTGTTACAAAACTTTCCCTATCATTCACAATAGTCCTCCAAAGGTGACCTCGACATGTGTTAAACATAGGAAAACGAAAAAGTTAGGAAAATTTCGCGGTGACCAAAAGTTTGAGAGCTGTGCAAGAGCAAATGAGCTATAACGTCCCAAAATATTAATCTGAACTAGATAGCGTGTTAATATCTATATGTGGTCTTTTTGCGTTAGCTCTGCGATTTTCTAGAAATTTTCAAAATTTATTGAAGTCGGTTTTTTCTAAATTCTGACTTACAAAAATGCCACAGAATAAATGTTTCGTCATGCCCTGAACTAACCATTCACTGCACAAATTTCGTGTATAGATATTAACACAGTACACAAATAGAGCTTCAATTTGCATACGCACAATCCCTGCTGCTGCTTGGGAGTAGATCACACTTTTGGGCACCGCGTTGGCGTTTTGCCCCAAAATACGCCATTTTCTTAAATTTTTGAATATAATGGCCCATAAGTCGGGTGAAAGCCGAGCTATCCCATCCAAATTCGGTGTGCCAATTTGCACATATGAAAGGAAGATGTATGCTAAATTTCACCGCAATTGCTGGTGTTTAACTGTGGACGCATGCCTCAGTGCGAAGTCAGAGGCCTACAGTCAAAAAATGGCAAATTTTCAAATTTTTCAAATATAGCCAAATTTTATATCACATTGAAGCTCTCGATGTCCTGAACATTTCATCTTGTTGCACCAAGTCTCTAAAAACAGTATGAGAAAGTTAGAGCGCGTTAAAGTTTGAAGTAAATAACAGTCGGAAGGAGCTTGAGCAAATCGTTCACACGCCGTTTCTCGCTCGGTGCTTGGCGTATCATTGTCATTTGCACAGCAATAAATAGTCCCAGATAGCGGCTTCAATTTAATGTATTGACCATGCCGTAGTCTTTTGTCATCCTTTGTGCACGCGACTTCGAAACTCTCAGCGAGGCATAGTGGCGTAAATACTAAATTGTAGGGATTTGAACTGCAATATCTCTTACATGGATTGACCATGGACTCTAAAAATTTGTCTTGTTTTTGGACACATACGGGGGTATATTACAGCCAAAAGCGAGCGAAATCGGTGACTATAAATTTTGGTACCTGGCGACCCCCCCCCTTAAGGTTGAATTCGTTCCCAAACTGTAGTGACACAATTTTAGAATAGGAATGTAGGCATTAATGAAAAACGCCTGCCTGCAGTCACTAAGGCTTAGCCCTTAGTCCATACCATAGTAGTACATGTAGTACATGTCCTTAGTACATGCATATATTATATCATGAATGATTAGTCTACTCACAATGATCCATGTCGGAAAGGCAAGAGCTTCTGTGGGTTTTGTGTTTTCTTATTCTTGGGTCGGAACAATTGCAAACGGCATTTAGTTGACGCTGATAGCAAGAGATATAGCAGACCTCAAATTGCAACAAACTTTAACAGCAGAAGTGTGATATAATTTTTAAATCAAGAGGTCTTTGGTCGGAAGTCCTTTCTCTTGTGAGGCAGCATAAGGAACTGTCTCAAATTTCAAGATGAAATGAATCGTATTTTACAAAAAATATGCGCTTGCAAAAACGCATATGCGAATTATTTTTAAAAATTAAAATCCTCATAGGAGCACAGCTTCGCAATAACAAGAAAAGCGCCTCGCTGCATAGTCTTGTTCTCACATATATTCAATACACTCTTGGTAGTACTTATTCTAGAATCATTTCAACCATTTTTGACATTTCTATTTCAAAATTATTAAAAGTAGTGCTAAATTCGTGAATGTTCAAACTAATGTTGCACTCTTGTGTACAGTCCAAGACTGGATTTAGCTAATTGTCACTTGAATAGCAATGAAACGAATAGCAGTAAACTAGCATCACTATTTAGTTTTTGGCTATTTGGATTCGTTGTCGGTTAAGATAATTAGACGATAGGATCTGACATGCACACACTCAGTGGAGCCTATGCAATCTTTTAGAGTTTAAATTATTTCGTTTGTTATGAGTTTATTCTACTTAATCTAAATCTCTACGTCTACACTATTCATTGCCATAAAACATCTAAGCATTTTGCAACTTACGTTCAGGTTATAGACCAATTTTCCATAAAGGGTATCAGTTTCATCTTCAAAATCATTTGTACAAGTACCATACGGATGACCTTTCCTGTATTCCGCTTTCTAAACTTATTTTATTACATTAGCATTTGCTTTATTAAGATTTTCAAAACTCTGAACGTTCGATGCTTACTTGGTTGGGCCCTCTTTTAAAATGTCACTACATTTTGGGAACGAATTCAAACTTGAGCTTGGTTCGATTAAGTGCCTGGGTTGCTCAATCGGTAGAGCGTCGGCCTAGTTTGCCAAAGGTTGTATTGTTCGATCTACACATCAGGCCAGCATTTTGCGGGTCTGAGGTGCTGTAGTGACAGTCTTAGTTTAGTTTTTTCTTTCATTAGTGTAGAGCCTGACTACGTTTAAGCAACATCTGACTGAGATTAGTACAGATTTACAGAAATGCTAGACGTGTCTATGGCTGACTACGAGTCCTAAAGTCCTTGTTACTAAAGTCACTAAAGTGTCACCTTGACTTGAGTCCTGATTACCTAAACCATAGACTGAACATACCCGATTACTTTTCTTTTATTTGAACAGCAATTGAAGAAAGTATCAAGTTCAGAATTTGACGAAAACGATCAATCAAAATTCCGAACAACAGAAAGGTAGAAGAAAGGCACAGGCTTACTGACAAAACCCCATTTGACAACACTTTGAAGAATAACGTGGTATTTAGCATGAACGACTCTACCCCGCAAATTCAAGTAAGTACCTACTGTAATCTTGAAGTATAAGCGACGGTACATTTGTCATGTTCACAAGAATAATAGATCGACCGCATTGACTGTTTGTCAAGTTAACATCATTTAATATAGAAACCCCCCTTTTCTAATCTCCACATCAGTTTACCAACTAATAAATTAACAGACTTTAAAATATACTACTTTTTGGGTTGGTTTACTCGGTTAATTCAAACCAGTTCACAAACTGGCACAAAAAAGCGAAACAGATCTTTTTATATCACGAAACGACAAACGGTTAAGTATAAATGTTAATAAAGTTAGTATAAATGGTTAAGAACGACACCAAAGGTTTTTGTTTTTAGTGAATTAAAATGTATTTTGGAATTCACTGCGGGCGCACTATACTCCACAGCCACGAAAACATTGCATTGTTGAATTCAGTTCAAAGTATGTTAAAAATTATTCTATAAAAATTGGTTTTAGCTAAAATTTGGCTTTGACTTCATAGCTTGTTGCGACAAAAGTGTCGTGCGACAAATTGTCGCGTGTCGTAAGGAGTTAAAAATCTTTTAACTTTTGTCGCGTGTCGCATGCCTCTAGCCTATAAAATGTTGGCTTTGGCAAGGGTTGCACTGAAATTTCTTGCGACAGGACATCAGCCTGTGAACACATCAGTCACTGCGACAAGCGACATTCGACGTACTACAAATCCTACGCGACACGGGACAAGCGACAGCCCGTGAGCCGGCCTTTATTCTTCGAGACGAGCTCTATGCCACGATATAAAAATTGTAGCTGTCACATGACCAAAGCGAGACTTTTGATCTGCCAAGTATGATAGGTAAGCATTACAGTGCATGTTCAAGAATTTTCACTCATGTTCCAGTTTTAGCTTTTTGACAAAAAGTGCTGTGATGGAGCATTTTGTTGTTTAAGCTATTGTTTTAATCCACAACTTGTGCTCTATATTATGATCAAACGATTATTTAGATGACAAGGCTTTTATATCTATTAGATTTTATTTCAGAATTTATGTCGGACCCCTAAATTGCGTCACTGTGTTTCTCGATAAGGCTAAAATACTAATGAAAAGACAAAAGCTTGATATTTCTTTGTGTTCTACTGGAAACTATGAATTTTAGAATCTGTAAAACTAAAATTCTAACAAGTTGTAAAGAAATGTGGGGTTGTGGTGATTTAAAATCTTAAAATCTTTCACTGCAATTCGGAAATATGAAAATCTTGGAGGCATTTCGGTTGGAGACATCTGAACAGCTGAATAAGGTTGTTGCTGTTGTTGTTGTTGTTGTTTAGACTTGCTAAGACTGAATTACAAAGGGTGATTTAGATTTTCGACGTGAATTTTCTAATGTATGCACTGTTTTTAGTAAAAAATTACAGGTGACGCGCTTTAAGACTCTACGTGACGCACTTTTGGACCCGAGTGATGCAGATTAGAACACAGTCCTTAAAGCCACAATGTTATGGGTGAGCCGGGAATTAATCCGCAGAGCTCATACGTCACTACCTAGGACTGGCGCAATGGGCGCTAACCGTCGACTGCGGGTGGAGATCTTGTAGTCCAGGCGGCTCTCAATCCACCGACGCTGCCTTGCCAAGTGGGAACAGATAATTTTGGGGGACGCCAACGGGGCGCTAGACGGAGTTTAGGGAAGATACGAAACTGAAAAACTAAGCTCAATTATAACCAAACTCAGGGCTATTCCCAGAGCTCTACCTACCTAGTTATGAGATCAATTCTGGGAATACAGTTAACAAAAATAGGTTAAATAAGGTAAAGGACAACTGAGCAAGTTAAAAGTCGAAAACAGGGGAAAATATGACAGAAAATTCCCGTCTGGGCTACCTAGAGGGGGACAACAAAATTATCGGGCTATCCGACAAAACAATAACACAAAATTACAGGGGGACTAATAAATAAATAGGAGGGGGAAACCAGTAAATTCGAGGCAGGGAGCAAGGTTACCAGATACGGGGAGGGGGTGTCGGCTAACAAAAATAGACCCAGAGGGACGGCACCAACCCCGTGAGAAGGGAGGGAAAAGGGGGTGGGGTGTGTTACGAATTTTAGTGAAAGTGAAAAGGTGAATTAGTAAAAGTTAAGGGCGAAATTAGAAAAGGTAGGAGTAGTAGAATTTTGAAAAAGAAATAATAAAGAGAAACTTACAAGCACAAAGAAAGTTCACGAGAGGGGCCCCCGACAGATGGAATGCTCGTACGCTACCGATGAAAAATTCCCAACTGACTAACTAGTGGCGAAAGGAGAGGATTGTTATGCGTTGATAATGGGAGGGTCTATCTTTGTTAAGCCAACATAATTACAATGTTAAATTTACGCTTGCAAATAGGAAATATAAAGGTTTTGTACGATTTTTGAAATATGAGCATAAAATTAGGACTGCACATTATTTAAAGGGCATTTTTATGCACAAAACAATACTAAATCGTCGGGCTTCCCAATAATTATGTCAACATAAAATTTAAGGGAAATTTGGGGGAGTTTTGGGGGAAAACTACGAACGCTAAAGATTGAAAGGGGCTTGGAAAAGGGGTGATAGCGGGGCCGCTATTACCCACATTACGATAGTCCTGTGAACACCGTCCTGCGGACGCAGCCCTGCGTCAACGTTTATTTTTAATATTTAAAAAATTCTACAGACTGTTGCATAACAAATAAGGCTCTAAAAATAATATGATGTCTTTTGACTATGTTAGTTTCACTCAGTAAAGATTTCATAGGGCTAAAAATCGACAAAATCCAAATGTCAAAATTGCACAAAAAAGGTGACGCACGTCGCACATATGTAGCTTCTACTATACGCCGGAGAATGAGTTTGTTATGCGGAGGACATCCACGTTAGGGAAACTATTCAGGAGCGTTCTAGTGGAAGGAAACAATTGGCTCTCTCTAAAAGTTGAGCTTTGTTTGTCCAAAGCTCAAAGCGTAAAAGTGAAAAGAAGTGAAACTGTATAGCTGAAATGAAGCTATGTATTCATTGTCTGCTTAAATTGGAAATTGCTTTGCCTATTCGACGAAGTTTACTATTTTAGGTGATTTATTATGTGCATATGATACGTCCAAATGTAGCATGTGCGGCATACCAAAGAAGTTTGAAGGTTTGTGGCGTAGCCCTTTGGAATGGCGTATCCCTCCAGCAGTGGAAATGGTCTTCTCTTTTCATGGTGAATAACAGCAGCCATGCTGCTTTTGAAAGCCCCTCCGAATAAGCTGATGTCATCTGGAGTGCTTAGTTTCACCAGCAAGCCTTAAGACAAACACTGTAGCAAATATGCATAGACATGGATTATTCACATTAGCGCTGTGTTTAGATTCTGGGAGATCTGGGTCAGATTATAGGGATCTACCCCAAATGAGCAAAAATTGGCAAATTTACTTGTTTCAGCAAAGTACAGCAAGTGATTATTTTTCGGGAGTAGTTTTGACAAACATTTTTATTGCAAATAAATGTTTGCTAAAATTTGCATAAAATTTACAATATTTGGACTAGATGTCATAGGGGTAACAATCATTGCTGTCTGTATGAGAAACAAATGCTATAATACAGCTTCCTACTTTTAGCTTGAAACATGTTAATAACATACCGCTTATTCCTCCAGGCAACACGTGAGCTGATTTGCTGTAAATAGTTACGCAGTTTCCATAATTTGGATCCATGAAGTATGACATGTCTTTTCTATTATTAAAGCAACATTCCAAAAATGCACTCATTAAATTTTTGATCAAAAATAGTTGACAACTTAACTGAACACAGAGTCCCTTGTAAAAATGATAGTATTGCTACTTTAAGCAATGCCGTTTTCATCTAATATCACAAAACGTACATTATATCATAAATCATGCCCAGCGGTGCTGGTAATATTGAAGCGATTTCAAGTTTTATTCTGAAGCAGTTCAGCTTAGCTAAACTACTGGGAACCTCTCAAACGCCACATTCAGTATTTTTGCTTCACCCGTTATTACTGTTTCTGTTGTTGAAAATAGAAATTCAAACCATCACTTAATAATAAGCTTGCTTTTCACTTGCGTGTGAGTTGAAAAGGAAGGAATGAGAATACTATGTTTGCAGAAGTGTTACCTAAGTGTTGAAATTAATTTGGGTGTCATGTCAACCCGTGTTATATTATAACTTTATAATTGTACTCTATCAAATATCAATCACATTTCAATAACTTTATCTACAAAAATTGACCTCGTGTTATAACGGCAACGTGTATTAACCACTACACCATCCGAATCCACGTTTATTAGTTTCCCAGTGTAGTTTTACTATCATATCCTTTAGGTTGCTTTAGGTTTAGATTGCTCTAGGTTTCCCCACATTCACACATGTAAACATAGAAGTCACGGAGGCACGATAACGCAAATCCCAAACCAGACAGTGGTTCCTAGCTCGAGATATGAGTCAAAGAAGTTGACCCCATTGGTGCTGGTTTGGTCTCTCCGAATAGAAGATGAGTAAATATTTCTGTAGCATGTGTTAGTTTATTATCCGCCTAAATATTGACTTCCAAATTTTGCAGTGCTCATGTGGATATATTAGACACATTGACGTGCTGAGTTTGATGGAATTTTGTCAAAGCTAGCAGATTCTGACGTCATGTATGTATCTAATACAGGACAGCACGTTTCGTACTTTTTGCATGCATCGGTGCAGATTCGGGGAAAAAGCAAACATGGTATTCAAAATAATCAAAATCCAAGTAATGCCCTAACACCAGTTAGTTTATAAATGTGCTATGTTCGAATTGTATTTCAAAATCCAACATATCCTGGTTAAGTCGGTATAGACGCATAGCTTGGACGCATTGGATCGGAAATATTTACCGAAAAGCAATGGACACGCCGCTAAATGTTTGTGTGCGTAATTTTAAATCTAATATCAACATCTAGGGAAAGTGTAGCCAAATTCGAGAAACTTCATTTGTTATGAATTTGTGATCGCTGAAACCGGGGAGGGGTTGGTAAAATCATGATAAAAATGAAAGTTTTCGGATTTGGCGTTTCCCGAATGTTGATATTTGAGGTGGAATTCCGCCACAAAATTTTAGCGTATCTGTTGTCATTTAATAGATATACCCGATCACTTTCTAAGCTGTGTGTCTGAATCGACAAAACTAGGATATGGCGGATTTTGCAATAAAACTCGAAGCTAGGACGCTTTTAGTTAAGTGCTGTTAGCACATTTACTCATCTCGTTGCTGCAGTCTTCGGATTTCCTAATTCTAGCCATTTTCTGAATGATTGCAAAGGCAGCTACCAAAACCCCTGAAGCTGTATATACCACTTTATGCTGAAATGTATACAGATTCCTTGTAACAGTGAAAGCTGGTTTTTTTGCACCAAGTTGGCGCTATCCTAGACAGATATTGTGAATACCATGTTTACCCTCCCCCCGAATCTGCATCGATGTAGGCAAAAACAACGAAGCTGGCTGCCCAAGACAGAGTCTGCATTTGGTTCATAAAAGAGGTCAGAATCCGGAAACCTTGACAAAATTCTTTCAAACTTAGCACGTCAATGTGTCTAATGTATCCACATGAGCACTGCAAAATTTGGAGGCTAATATTTAGGCGGATAATAAACTAACACATGCTACAGAAATATTTTCTTATTTTCTATTCAAAGAGGCCAAACCAGCACCAATGGAGTCAATTTCTTTGACTCATACTCAACAGAGGAACTATTGCCAGAGCTTGGAATTACGTCAGCATCTCTGACTACTATTTTTACACATTGGAGAATAGAAAAAACCAAGCAAGGTTGATTTTTTGGGGCGACATAGAGGTCGATCCTTACAGACGCAGAATCACATATATTTTGCAATCGCTCAGTCCACATTGGCCTGTCAGAACTATTTCGTCAAACCTTATACACTGATGACTACGTTGTAAAGAGTACAGCTGTTGAAAAAATGAAAGTTTAAGGCTGAAAAGACATTTTTGATTGCAGGGTCGGCCAACGGCCGATGTGGTCTATAGGGCGGCGAGAAAAGCGAGGCCGGCCCAGGCCCAATCTCCTGTTTTCCGAACAGCAGCCGTCGCTAAAACCGGCTCGATCTGCTTTGTAATTGATTTCAATTTTTTTGCATATTTCTCATTATACATCCATGTTTCGCTAACAGCTAACGATCGCTGGTCAGCGTTACCCACCTCCTCTGGCTTAATTCTTGGATAAAGGCTTTATTTGGATATGTACTGGAATCGTAAGTTAAACGAAGGAAATGCATTGCATCCTTTTCTGCGAAGGAAACCCCTTTTACATTTATATCTGTACCATGTATACTTTGCCTACTTGTACGTCATTAAGTGAATAATGTTTTATTCCGTTTTGCAACTTCAACATTCATCAACTAATATGGAAAAGTGTCTACATCTCTTCATAGACGTAGCTAAACATTATACTCAATTAGTTAGCACCTTATTTCGACATTCAGCCCACATGAGTAGCATTACAGTTGAATTCTTGCGTCAATTATGTCAATTAAGCAATTTGCCGCTGTAATCCGTGGAAGAATGTTGGTATGCAGACTTCACGCTCCATCGAAATTTGTTAAAGAATTGCCATCTAATGTGTAAAACGCCGGCCCTGCCCGCGACCCGACCCGAGCCACTGACCCACCATTTTTCCGAGTCACAACGCTCCTGGGGCCGATGTTATCAAGCATCTCAACCTGGGTTGAAACCTAGATTGGGTTGAAAACGTTGACCCGGTGTAATCAAAATGGAAAACCTGGGTTGAAATAACAGAGTTGAGTTGATAATCTCGTTTGAGTTAAAACCAAATTAATGTGGGTTTAGATAAGTCAACCCCAAAATGTTTGATAACACTGGCTTGAGCAACGCGGTTAGCTAACGCGAAAATCTTAGGGGTGAACCCAAAAGTGGGTTCACCCCGGTTTTTACGGCTAGCGTATGGACTCAACCCACGTATCGTATTTACCGGTCGCATTGAGAAGACATGATTTGACATTGCTTAATAAACAGGTTGAGAGTATGCTCGCTAAATCCTGTATCCAAAGGTTCATCTTCCAACTCTGATATTATGTGTCTGATCGTGTTCCTGGCAAAAGTCCATTTTATTACAGATTCTCGAAGTACGGCCGCTCTCCCTCGCTTCTGGTATTGTATCAGATATTTCTAAAACTGGTGCATAACAGATGTACACGCATGCATAGTAGCACGGCGTTTGGTGTATTCACCGTGTGACAAGCTCTGAGTGTGCGACTCGAGGCACCAAAGAACTAGAGGACACTTGTATAACGAAAACAGTACAAAATATTATGGTAGCACTAGTGGCACTCGTGAAACTACATACTGTGAAGATATTCCCATTATTTCTGCTAAAATCTACATATTCAAGCTATTGATGTTTTGTGTAACCACTAAATGCATAGCTCCTGTGCGCAGCTAGCTGACTGGCCGATGGCTTAGCTAGCTAACTTTCAAGTATTGATGTTTCAGGCGGTCTTTATTTTTTCAGTTTCAGATTCCGTTTCAAACCTGTTACGTGAGGATTTCTTGTTTCAGTTTCAGTCGGGCAGCATAACTATTAAAAATGGCACGAATGTAGACCTGTTTGCATATAATTCGCCATTCTCCAATACAAATATGTTAAAATAGTCGTCTGCTGTTCGCGAATAGATAACGAATAATTTGATGAACGAATATTGGAATTATTCGACCGTATATTCGGATTATTCTTTCATTTCTATGTATTCAATATGCAGGCGAAATAAAGGAGTTTTGCTGGTTAAATTAGACTGAACCCTGTTTTATTAATTGTGGCATATTATCTATTGGGCGACAGTTTTAGGCTGCGCAACAGCTTAGCAGTTTTCAAAACCTGGCGCTACAGCGCTTCTAAGTTAGTAAATACTCGATAAATTCAAAATTGCTTATTTCGAATTCATTCGTGAATTGTCAATCTAATTTCTTTCTTGGGTTAGCTACAGCACAAGTTTCTTAACTATATAAGCAATGTTTGCGAAGAGTTTAGGGCAGCTGTGCCAAGTTTTGGTTGGGGAGTAGTCGAATTTGGATGGGTAGGTCCTTATCGAAGTTGGGTTCTCATGCTTTCGTGTCCAATAATTGTTGCTATTTGTACGTTTGTCTTTGAGCAAATATTTAGCAATCTTGGCCGCTACACGAGAGTATAATTTAGTTTGATTGTTTGATTGTTAGTTAGCACTCAGTTTTGTATAATTTTGAATAAAATCAAGTTTATATTCCACAGTATAATAAGCAGCGTTACACGGGAAGCAGATACCTTTACAGAAGAAAGCAGAATTCGAAAAACTCACCACTGACTCGAAATAAGCCTCGAACGTCGACCAGGCTGTTTCTTGAAATAATCGTAGTAATCCCTTAAGCATATGATCATAGCTTTCGCTTATTGTCAATGCTTTCATTCGAGAAGACAAGGACGGTAAAGCTTTACTGAAGTCATAGAACCAATGACTACCTGCAACAGAAGACTTTGATTATAATAAAGTACTGTAAAAGCTTAATGCTTAGCTGTATTCACCTAAAAAGGCATCTACAGGATAAGTGACTGCAGATGGTCTGTTAAGTATCCAAGCTACCTAGCCACAAACTACAAGTTGACTCTTCCTCAGGATCGCCAGATCCCCATAGTTAACTTAAAATTGTTACGGCGTAGATTACGTTGCAACACTTAATTTATCTTATTCTCAACAATACTCTTCTCATATGTTTATCTTCAAAACAGATGTTTGAAACAGCTTTTGTTAGCAGTCAAAAATACCCAACGTATCCAAATACCCAAATACCCAACCCAAGAACAAAGTTTCCTTATTGGTCAGACCAGTTAGGACCGACATTGTTTCTTACCTGTTAAGTTTTTCGACATTTGCAGTCATACGCAGTGTCATATGCTATTTTACACCTCAAGGGGAATGTAGAATCTAGGTGCGTTCGATGATATCCACCACAGGTTAACACACATCGTCCAAGCCCCAACCCGGACAAGGTAAAAGCCGTATCGCCGTCAAGGGCAAGGAGAACGGAAAAATTGGGCAAGGGGTAAGCAGAAATGGCCGGAAAATAAGCAGAAATGGCCGGAAAAAATAGGTTTTCGCAGCAAAATTCCAAAAAATTGTTTACTAAAATTTGCTATGTTTTCCAAAAAATCGATCAAAATTTTGAATTTTTTTTCTAAGAATTGGCATTGGAAGTTTTCTTCCATTTCTTTAAAAATTTTGAATTTATAATACTATTAACGTTAATGTGTGCTTATGGTACATGCCCCACTCAAAACGTTTGGTTCTAGGTACAAGCCCCCTAGAATTTTCTTGGTACAAGCCCCCCCCGGACCCTATCTTAATGTATGATATCCGCTGTGCCCCCCCCAGGATCCGACCCTATCTTAATGTAAGATATCCACTCAATCTCCTTGTAACTACAGTGTATTTTCTTGTGAAGACGATAAGTTTGATATTAGATAACATAAGTAGTCTTACATTTAGGCACCTTTCACATTTTGATGCCAAAATCATATAGTTCTCGCTAACATTATACTCATTTTATCGAGTTTCGCGAGTCGTTGGTATAAATGAAAATGTTAAGAACGTAAATAACAAAGACGCTACCACTTTATCAATTATTAGATGGGTTGAAAAGCTTGGAAACTTAGCCTCTGCCAAGATATGAATAAGAATTTCGGCTACTGTAGGTAAATTGAATCTTTTACATGTATTAAGTCATTTTCCTTTTAGATGTCCTGTCTTCCTATCTTTAAAACAAAGACAGCGAAACAAGATTTTTTGCTTTCAATGCTATATGCAAATTAGGTTCCAGCACTTAAGGGGTCACAAGGTGTTTGTCGCAGTTTTGGACTGTCAGTAGTCCAGGTGGCTGCATATTTTTGAGAAAAGCTGGCGCAGTGCAAACATGCACTTTGACAAGTTGGGTGGGCCGATCGGGCATAATCGGGCCATATAAAAATGAATAGAAGCGGGCTGATGCTATTAGCAATATTTAGATAAAGAAAATGTCAAGTTTGAAACGGCCGGGGACTGATTATCTGACAAATTCAGAAACTTGATCGTTCAGCTTTTACTTAATTTCGGTTGTTATTGTCTGAGAAACACACAGTCTCCGGTGAATTAGTAGAAACAGCGAAAATGTACTCTTGCATTGTTAAGAATAACATGTGAGTGAGTGGATTCGTGAAAAAACCAGTTTTATTTGTGAAGCTTGGTGTTCGAAAAATGGGTAATAAATTGAGAACGCCCTCATTTTTGTCCCTTTGCCGTTATCCAATCTCTAGTCGTTTTTTAAGTACATTTGCTGTTCCGATGTCTTATATACATGTGCAAAACTTCGCCAGTCTCAGAGACTGCTGGCCACCAAAGACAGCGAAATGGCAGAAATTTTGGCGATTTATAAATAGTAGACGTACACTTTATTAGTAGACAACACAGGTTATCAAAACGCATTTTCGTAGCACTGCGTTGAAGATGATTTTCCTCGGAGGAAAAATTCAACAATACACAGACACAAGAAATCTTGCTTTAGGCATTCCGGCTCTATTCGACATAAAAACGGGTTTTTAGTCAGAAGATGATTCATTGAGACATTGCATTATATAACCGGCTTTCGGCGACAACTAATTAGAATAAATATACATACCAGTATTTACTCCCCTATATAAAATAATTTTAAAAGCTTCCTCCTGAACAAAACATTGGCGCATATAAATCAAGACTTTTACTGTGAGAGGTTTTCTCCCACTCTACTTAGGGAACAATTTTCTGCGTCTTCAATTTCTGCTTTGTTGACTGCTGACTCGTTAATATCGATATTTTAGCCGTTTGGTATATCATGGCGGTCGGCCATTCTTCCACCTGGTTGACTGAGAAGGAAACAAGTAATACCTAGATATGCAACTGGTACCTACTAATCTATAAATCTGAGAAGATATCACGACATATGACCTTTCGTTTTGCAAGTTCCTTCAATAGAGTCATGGATTTGACAAATCGCGGTTTTGCCCCGGGAACAGGATTGATACGTTAAAGTCGGTTCAATGCTATACAGGTTTACCATGATGCAACAATCATCGTCTTCGCAGAATGTGCTATCAGTCATGCCCTCTCTTCCATACCTAAGCAGATAGGTTGATAGTAGATCGCCATGAGGTTGGATTTAATACTGCAATGATTTGGGGGATGTACAAACTGCTTGTTTTAGTATGATAAATAATAAAGAGAACATGCAACGACTACTATCACCTAACTTAGCATTAGCTCGAGTGGAAATCAACCAATGTCTGATAATATCTGAAATTGCTCAGAGATCACATGTTTTAGTATACCACCATTATATCACTGCACCAATTTAGTACCCAAATTGTTAGCTTCCGTAAATACTTACTTTAGTTCGCACGTATATGCTCCTCTTGTCCACGGAACAGTCCACGTGTTATTTTTGTAAGTCCCAGCCAATATGACAAATCTATTGTAACCATGAGCTTGCAACATGCGCTGACCATAAAATGCTTTATCAAAACTAGAAATAGTTGTTAAAACGGCAAATCATAATCTATAATGGCACATCTGTGAGAGTTAAGTGTTCTCTAAGCACATAATGCTCATTTCAGCATTCGCTCATTCACCGTAGATGATGCCATTTTCAGGGCTTGGTTACTTTTTAGATTATAAGAGAAAACAAAATGAATGAAAAGAATGTGTTGTGTTTTCCACATTGATAAATTTCCGATTGCGTTTTGGTGTTGGTTGGCTTTTAACAGATGTACCTTACAATATGTGTCAACGTTCAACGTCCGCTGCAGAGAAGCAATCCTGCCCGCTTAAAAATCAGTTTGAAGCCAACTTTTCTTGTAGTAACGTCAAGGATAATGGACCTTTATTTTTGAGTCAACAGATACATGCTCTTCCATTTGCAGGTTGATTCGGTGGCACGGTTAACCCTTCTTGTGCAATTTCTTGAATTTATTGTTGTACAGATACTGTTATGTATCTACCACTACCAAGAATAGTGTATAATTAGAGGTAAGGTTATAATGTTGTTTGGTTATACTTTACTTCAAGATGAAATGCTTGTGGTTAATTGCTCCCTAACCTAAATACGCATATCGCATAAAGACTATTATTGAAAACTAGCTTGTGAATTATAAACCTTAAACTTTAGCTTAACATTAGTATAATTATACTGAGATATACTATACTCACTAAGATGGATGATCTATGTTTGTTAATGTTGCGGAATGATCAATGCTTAATATATCGCATTGCAAGAACGCACTAATAGCTTAATCCATGTTTATCATGCTGCTTGGTTCTTCAGAGCTGAGTAGATTTCTTTTGTCAGTTGTTCTCCAGATGACACAGTTCCCCAAGATATACAGCAACTTAACTGAGTATTTGTTTCGATCAACAGATATACGAATCAACCTATTAAATTCCTCTTAACGTACACAAAATTCTGCACAAAGTCGTCAAGTTGTTGTGAATCGACAAATCCTGGAAGGTGTGCTCTTGGATGCATGGATTGGCACATGTACTCGCCAGATCGTGGATTGTTTTGACTAAAAAACCAAATACCAAGAAAGTGTGTTGTTATATTTTACCATTGCTACATTTCAACGATGCGTATAACAATAATAAATTTTACAAATGAAATTAACTCCATGCTCCTGTCTAAGATCTTATCCTTGGGAAATTTTAACCTTCCGTATTTGGAAATTTTGTTATAGAGCATGACTTAATTATTTTAGTATGATTTGCTGATCGAAGGTTGTTGAGAAAGCATCCATAATTTGTCTTGTTCGGTTATTATCTTTGCGTCAAGACGTTCGGATTCCATCAACTGCTGACAGGCAACGGCATGCATTTTTTAAATCGAAAGTGGACCGATGTGTTCACGATTTGGCGTCGTGTCTATTCTATCTATTCCTTGAAGTGCCCACTAATTCTATTTTGTTAGGAAGTCAGTAAGCTCAGCACAAATCTTTTGGAAAAATCAGTTACAAATTTATTTACCGAGATTTCGCAGTCAATATGCATGTCAATATATATTTCACGCCGCACATCCGGTATTTGAAAGATGTGTGTACAGAGCATCGTAAATTATCATTAATTTGTTTAAATCTCTTCAGCTGAAGGTAGCGTTTGAAATTTGTCAGGTACAGAAATTTTATTAGCCAGTAAATAATATAATAATTTTACGAGTAATGCTTATATACGATTATTAATAAGTGTAGGTTGAGCATTGCCAGCAGTGCTCTCAGAGCCCAGTATGCATGCACGCCAACAGGTGAAACTCCAGGTGAAGAGCACGAGTGCGCAAAGATCTCTGCAGTTGTAGCATGGTTAAATTACACTGAGCTATGTTAGAAGACATTATATAGCAAGATTGTTTTATATCGTGCATCTTAGACTACTTACTGCAGAACTAAACGACCTCTTACAATTACAATTATAATTTAACCAATATGAAAACGAGAATACACCTAACCTGGGAATACTCTCGTGCTGGTATTAGTTGCTATTGCTTCCTCCATAAGCCAGCTCAGCTAACAAACTTTAGCGAAATAAAGAGTAACAGTGCTACATTTAATTTAAAAAAGCTTACTGTATATCGTAAACCATTTTATAGCAAGCTCGATCTCCCCTTTCCCATCCGTATGGACAGCGAGGATCCGAAACAATTCAGTTGCGCAGGCCAGCATTTATGCAATATTCAGAGGATGCATTTATGCTGTATTATTCTCATTTACTTCAGTGGTTATGTTGTATGTGTAGTATTTAGCGTAGTAAGCTAAGAATAAAGAGAAAGCTTGTTCGCCAAGACAAAGTCAGAATCAGTAATGTCTAGATGAAACCCGAGAGTAAAATGATGCAAGGGCATCTATTGGATGTCTTTACTTATATCCCCTGTTAGCGAAAGACTGTCCTAAGTACCTCCTTGGAGGCTTCTCTTAAGGTTTCACTTAAGACTAGCTAAACCAGCTCCAGCTTTTCTGAACTTAAGCAACACTTAGCCAAACTAACTTCAGCTTCCCTAAGCTTAAGCAACTTCGGGGAAACGTTAGACGTGGTGGCTAGCACTCCGAGCGTAGGAGAATCTTTTAAAACACAATTCTACTATGTGCCCACCTAAGCCTAACTTAGGAGCGCTCCTATGCTTAGGAGGATCTTTTGCAACGCGGCCCAGATTCTTCCCAGTGAGCGCCTAAACTGAACTTAGGAGCGCTCCTAGGCTTAGGAGAATCAGAATTCCCCCAGATCAGAAAGCAGAGTTATTCTGCAGCTTTATTACAGTGCTTACGTGTTACATTGGTTACAAGTACTAAAATCAAGTCAGTAGACAACCATAAACTTAAGACTTAGCTTCTTCAGCAAACTTTTGGAATTTTCATCAATAAATCAGAAATTTTACATAAACAGTTTTGCTTAATTACAGCCTTTTGGAATTTCTTTAGACAAATTGGAATCGCTGACATTTCCGGAAAGTGCCAATTGTTCAGGAATTCGCTGCCAAGTAAGAAATGTAGTCGGACAATCTGAAATCTTCGCCCACAAGTAAAAACTAAAAATGCCTTCGGAATTCACCGACGCGTAAAAGAATAAAATTAATGTTGTCGGCAGTCATAATAGGTCAGGGATATGAGGTGAGGGGCATTCTACGGCACTATAGAAAACGTAAATGATTATAACGAAGCTGAGGAAAATTCTTAGAAATGGCTAGAATCCTAGGAATATTCTTGGATACGATAATGTTTAGTGACTGATTGTAACAGTACGAGGAAATTATGGTATGCTAACGAATATTCTTAGAAACATCGTATCTAATATGCTGTATGGTGGTGAGGTATGGTGAGTCATTGAATCCATGAGTCTGGTGTTAATCAAAATAGTCAGTGGACAATTAGCTCAGCTTAGACAAATCTACTGTTCTGCAGGTCCCATTTCAGCTTGTTGTTATGTTATATTATGTTATGTAATCACTATGTCGGCCTGACTATCAATATAAGAGTGTGATAGCTGTGTTATCACCTGCAGCTACATACTCTGTTCGCTAACGGCTGACACCCCACACATGTTATGCTCACTTCAAAGAAAGTTGACCGCTATGTTTACATTCTAAATCACGAAGCAGACACAAATTGAACGCACGCAGGCGTTGTGTTTTCGAGCTTTAACACGCAAAGATACGACGAGTGCGTTTTACAGAAACGCGTATTGGGTACACATTTGTGGGGGGATCACTAGGTACATGTTTGAGGGGTCTCCCGCCGTTAGCGAACAGAGCATGCACACGAAGGAGATAAATAGAAAGCTTGCCAGTTGTCACACTCTTATCTATTATGTACTCTTGCTATCGGCCAGGTTAAGGCTAGGTTGCTTGCTAGTTATGTTATACGATAACAAAGACATTGTTATTAACACTACTTACATTTATTTACATTCCTTTAGATAGTAAGACAATAAGCGACCAACAAACCAATCAACCACCCTCGAAAGTTGTATTGAAAATAATGAAAACTTAAAATTAAATAACGAAAAATTAAAAAAACCACAACAGGGAACTACATTTGCGAAAGTTTCACAACAGCCACAGTCATCGATGCAGCAAGTAGCCAAGATACGTAAAATTGTCGTTGTATTTTGCCTCGAAATATAAAACAGAACAGGACTCCCTTAAAAATTATAACCTTTTGCATGAGTTTTGATATGTCTGTGTACCTTTATAGCGATCAATTCTTTCACACGGTAAGATGCAGTAATCAAAAGTGGTATTAGTGAAACACCATGGTGCAGCTCGTTTATCCGGATTTGAACAGAAGGAGGGGCTCCATGTTGTACTTGCATCCGGTGCATTATTTACGCACAATTCACCCAAAACGTGCGTTGCCTGTCGATGGTGGGTATTTCAAAGCATTCCGGCATTGATTTCCAACATTTATGTGCCGCATCAACACAGGTATCTTAAAATTCGGAAACAAAATTCTGCAATAGCAATTACATTTTCTTATAAGAAAAATCTTTGTTTCTTAGGTACCGCTATAATTCTTTGATATATTCGTTTGAATGCAAGCTTCTTCAAGGTTGGATCAACTGTGGTCTGACCAGGGAATCAGTGTATTACTGAGTTAAAGTTTTTGATTCACATTCTACAGTATGTACATATGTCTTTCGCTTTGTCTTTACATTCAAATAATTGCTGGTTTTAGTGAAAACAAGTTGCTAAAAATAATACATTAATAAAATCTCAAACTAACTTGTTGGATTGTTTGAAGACACACTGTCAACAGGGTCTGAGGAAGATGATAAATCAATCAGGGTATTCATTTGCTGATAGAAGAGTATCTATAATTAAGGTTATACACTGAGTAACAAGGATTAGAAATTTAGAGAGCCTTGACTGCTTCGTGTTGTCGAACTAATATTCCACCAATTAACACCTATAATTACCTTAAACCAAGAGTACACAATAACTAAGAGTGTGACATGCGTCACACTCAGTTATCAAGGAAAAACAACATCTGCATAATAACGGCTGCCCTTCCCACAATCAAGAGTCATAATAAGTAAGGGCGTGACAAGCGACAAGCTCTTTGTTATCAGGCTTGGGGCATCATCCGCACGATAACAGCTGACCCCCTCCCCCCATTAATTAGACCCATCAGTTCAAAGAACATGCATGAGTGCATGCTATGTTTGTGTGCTGAAGTTCGCAACAGACGTACATTGAACCAACTGACTAGTTGTGTTTTTGAGCTTTGGAACACAAATATAGCCTTAAAATTTCTTTGAAGTGATGGGTTAAATTTGTGGGGGGGGGGGGGTCAGGTGTTATCGTAAAGATGATGTCCCAAGCCTAATAACTAAGAGCTTGACGCTTGTCACACTAATTTCTTTACTAATTTCTTTCCAATGTCAGTCTCCATTAGTGCCGCTTTCCAATAAGGGTTCAAACTGCAGAATGTCGTTGCAGGAAACATACTGGTGTAGTTCATCTACACAGAGTAATAAAATTTAAGACTACTTAGCAGGTGATTACTGGACGCATTAGATCGGAAATAGTTAAACATGGTTAACAGTCAATGTTTCCTGATCTGTGTAAGTTCAGAGTTTTGTCGCCTGGAGCGTTCCATACAGAATCGCTTTCCGTGCAGTGCAGGTGCACAGTAAACCTGTTACGGTATACATTACAAATAATTTAAGAAACCGACCAAGTGTCAACCTGAGTTTTAACTGAGACAGGGAATGTGCGATATGCAGAAACAGCAAATGATATATACAGTAGAAGAGTTGTGATTGTCAGCAGCAGTAACAACAATCCAAGTTTTCTCTGGCAAGAATTAGCAGCGACAATCTTAATAGGATGTAACTAAAAGCAAAAACAACTCTACGTCATGGAAAATGAAAAGTGTTAGCATTGCAAAAGCAAGTTTCTTTTCCCCCAAAAGCCAAAAATTTTCCGATGCATCTTCTGGTGCCAATTTTCACTCCAAAGCCCCAACTAGTCTGGCTTATCTTTGCATCACATGTCAGCCCCATCGGGAGGATTAATATGGTGGAAAATTAGTGGATTCCCAAGCTCGGGTTGAGACTATAATATGCTAAAACGTGTGTAACCGACCTACACTGAACGCCCCATCAAATACCAAGCATCTAACCAACTCTGTTTTCTGGTCAGTTGGGCTGGAATTTTTATCAGTTACTTTCCCAAGACCTAGTACCGTTGTGTGACAGTTTGAGACCAAACTGTTGCTCCAAGCTCTAGTTTGCCGACCGTCAGGAAATCACGAAAATTCGAAGTTTGAACCTGCATTTCTTGCTTTTGCCAGGATGATGTGAGAATGACGAAAATCGGGGAGGGTCGATGTTTAAAACCAATCGCACCTCATGCTACTGTCTTTGACACTTACTAAGAGCCAGTCAGTATGTTATATATATCCCAGGCTCTTTTAGCATACCTTTTGTTGTGATTTTTTATTTTTTATTTGTTATTTTACAACGGGTAAAACAAAAGTGTCATTATTATTTTCACAGCATTTAAAAAATTTCAGATGCCCTGCGCTTACAGATGGTATGTGTTTGATCATCGTTGTGTATAGCGTCTGCTTTGCTTTTCTCCAGTTTTTGAGCCATAGAAGCTACCAAGGTTATTGCAGAACAATTTATTCACTGTCGATTCCCTCGTGTCCCTTACGGCTAATGTCGCTAATGGCTAATACTTTTCAATTACCTGAAAGCAATAATCATGCTAGGTGTGACTGTTCTAGAAGTCTTCAACTAAATCAAAGGCTAGAAATGTTGTTAATTAAAGTCGACGAATTTCCCAGCAGCATTTTTGCATTTCCCATTTTGGGGATTTCAGATTTTATAACAGGATGACATTTAAAAATTTAAAGGACGATATTTAAAAGTTTTAAAAGCAAAACTGGATTTCCAGATTAGTTTTAACTTTGTGGATATGTCAAGATTAGAGATTATCTCAAGCTTTCATCTTGCATGTATCTCATCTTTTTCCGATACGCCCAGCTTCAATTTGTCCTACACTTCACTACACTACACAACTTGATGGTAATCATAAATTTCACGAAGGGTTTGCTGGATTTGGTTGGTTGGTTTCGTCCTTATATCGCGCGAATTACAGTCGATAAATACAAATCAATTTAAATTTTAATCTACCTCTATTGTAAATCACAAAGTACTAAACCTACTCACAATTGAGTTGATTCTCCACGGCTTCTATATCACAGTACACTTTAAAAATTTCAGCAGAATTTTAGCAACGAGCCTTTAGAATTGGCAAGATTGACCCTAGCGCAGGTCAGACAGCACCGGCGTAGTAAATGGCCAGTTGTGATTAAACCGTTTAACTGGATTCCATTGTTATGCTTTGGCCTTTATCTGGCTTTAATCAAAGGCTTAAAGGATTTTGCTTCGGGTTTTGTCGTGAAGCAAATTGTTTAGACGGTAATGTGATGCTTGATTACAACCTGCTCAGTTTTAAAGTGCTGGTATCCTTTTTGTGCAGTGCTTTTGTGGTGATTTGTTTAACAAGCTATAACTTTCGCAACTCTGTGAGTTGGAAAGAGCTTTATACCTAGTTTTAAGTTTACAATTAGTACACATGTACAGTATAATCAGTACAATTCACATGAACTTACGAAAATAGCAAAATTAGCAAAACTTAGCACGACGTTTCTGATAAAACCAAGGTTAATATAGACAAAAAATTTTTAAACATCGATTTCTCAAAACTGTAGAATCGACCAACAGTTCTTTTGTGCTACGATATGAAGGACGTGTGTACCGAGGGACATTTTTTGGATTTGGCCCAACAGGTCTTTATGCTCCAGAAAATTCGCCAAATGTCCAGTGACACGAAATTTCGCAACATTCCATTCTGTTTTCTCGCAAATGGAGTAGTTTTAGCTCTAACCAGGAAAAATGCCCTCTCGCAATAGTGCGAATTTTCATACTGCCAAAAATCACGTGAATCCATCCAGTAGTTTTTGAGAAATTGAGGTTCGAAAGAAAATAATCGCAGTTTTGCAAAAATAGTTTTCCGGCCAAATTTCTAGCTAAAAGTAGCGAACTACAGCAAATGCTCATTGATAAAATGTGCAATGACACTGTGCACTAGAGGCCTGCATTACGGCCCGCGGCCCGGCCCGGCCCGGCCCGGCCCGCGGGCCGGGCCGGGCGGGCCGACGAACAAAGTTCACGGGCCGGGCCGCGGGCCGAAACTCACGGGCCGGGCCGGGCCGCGGGCCGACAGTCCGGGCCGCCATCAATTCATATTTTAGCTTAAAATGTTTTGTGTTTCCGTAATATGTTTCGTTCAAACTAACACTGATTTCCCGCAGTAACGTTAGCATTTCATTTTCATGAATAATGCGTGTATTTATCGTCACATCAGTAATGTCAAAACCTCAATTCGCCTAAGTAATTTTAGTTTTATTTTTAGTAATTTTGTTTTTCTAGCGTTCCAGTCTTTATATACAAAGTGTCAACATAAGGCAGTATTTTTTCTTTCATTTGTAGAACGCAAAAATTATTTTGCCCTTAAAACTGCGTTTAAAGTCCATTAAAACTCGAAAAATCCGTTTTTAGAAAACACACTTTTCCTAGATAAAGCACTGAATACCAGAGATTCTGTTTTTAATAACCAAACTAAGAAAATTATTTACGTAATTTTGCATTTTGGGACAAATGAAAAAATTTCGTGGCCCGGGCGGGCCGAAAATTTTGACGGGCCGAGCCGTGCCGGGCCGAAGCATCTGACGGGCTGGGCCGGGCCGGGCCGAAGCAGTTGACGGGCCGGGCCGAGCGGGCCGAGAAAGATTTTTCACGGGCCGGGCCGGGCCGGGCCGCAAAAATTCGGCCCGTGCAGGCCTCTACTGTGCACCGATAGAGTAAGTATACACAAGAGTACATAATATAAGAGAGTGACACTTGGCAACCTCTTTGTTATCAGAGTAAAAACTATACTCTGCTCGCTAACAGCCCACCCCCCACGCAAATCAGACCACAGTGACCACCCAACGCAAATTAGTATCTAGTCGAAACAGAAGACGCTCTGTAGCTCTATGTTTACGTGCTTAAGAGCGAGGTCACTTTGGTCAAAAATCGATAGTCACGGATTTCGCTCATTTTCACACATAATATGCCCCCATATGTTCTCAAAAATAACTCAGAATATTAGCGTTCGAAATCAAACTGTGACAGAGTTATTCAAGTTCAAATCCGGAAAACTTGAAAATTCCGGTGATGAGCAAGGTCAGGTGGAGACCAAACGCGACCGAAAACAGGGTTAACCGATACACCAAATTAAAGCCTTTACTAAGGAATATTTAAGTGCAGACGTGGCTCAAGGCCAGCTATCCAGGCGTTCATAATGCATGCTTGAGTGCTGCACTGACCTAACCTTGCAGGACTGCCCAGTATAAATTTAACTCGTTTCATCTTGCACAGACAACATTTTAAACCCATCGTTGTATGAGGAAAGTTGCTCCTCGTTCCATTAGCTATCGATTGATACCCTTTTTGTCTATATTTGGAAAAATTTTAAAATTGACATTTTTCACCTATAAAGATCAAAGGTGCCGCCACAGCAACATGCTCAATATTGACTCATTTGTTTTGGCCACATTATGTGACAGACATAGATATATTAATTGATCTGCCAAGTTTGGTGATTTTTTACCACATAATGAGTGAGAAATTATCAAAAGAATGTGAAAATTATGAAAAATGGATATTTTTAGCAAAATTTGCTGTTTTGTGGCAAGTTTTTTGAGCCTACTATAGATGATAGAAACATGCGAGTACTTTCATAAGACGTGGTTTTATGCGTAGAGTGCAGCTATCTATTGGCCGTTTCTGTAGCTTTTGCCAATCGTTCAGGACAAGCAAAAGAGTACCGTAGGTCCTGTTTTTCATGGTCCAAAAATGGCCGGTTTTCCAAAATTCTGATTTTAAAAATTCGCCAAAAATCCAATACTGAACAGAATCGATTCACAGGAGATAGCTGCACTCTACAATATGTTCTTAATGGTTCTGAAAAGGTTTCAGAGTCTTATACAGCAAAAAAATTTCTGCCACAAACTTTTTAACCTAACTTTTTTATTTTCCTATGTTTAACACATGTCGAGGTCACCTTTGAGGGCCTGTACAGAACGATAGAAGCAATATTTCGCAAAACGCTCTTGTCTGTTTCGCGGACCCATGGGGAGTACAAAATATGTGAAAATGAGCAAAATCGGCGATGGTCGAAAAGTCGGCAAAAAAGTGACCCCCCCCCCTTAAGCTGGTGTAAAGAATAGATTGTTTGCCAGTAAACAAATAAATTTAAACTCAAAGAAGAATTACTAGGTTCGTGAGTGTGCGCATGTCAATCTCGTCCCTAACTCGCTTATTCCCTAAACAACTACAGCAGGCGCCGGCAATCTATTAAGTACCGTGAGTTTATTGGTTTTACACGAAAAATACGGTTGACAAAAGTGAAAGAACAACTTTACAGTTCAAAAGAATAGACATTTCCATAATTATACACATACAAAACAAATTTACCTCAACCCCAAAAAGGAGAAGAAGAACCCAAAATTTGGAGGGATTGAGATCCCCAACCAAAAATGCGCCACTGCTCCGTGAGAAAGATTCGACAAGACTGAATTTGCGCCCAATTTCAATGGCGGAACAATTTAGCTAAGGAACCGAGGTTCCTGCACGAGAGTACAATTTTACATTTACCGTTCGTAAAGATAGCGCTACATTTTAGATAAATTTAAGTGAAAATCGAGAGAAATATCAGAAAATAGTTCACACTGAAAAACACAAGCAGTGTTAGCTAATTTAATTCAGTGCCTGCTTCGAACTTTAGAACACAAACATAGCGTGAAAAGTTCTTTGAAGTGATGGGTCTAATTTGCGGAGGGGGGGGGTGGACCGTTAGCGAACAGAGCATAGTTTTTGCTCTGATAACATAGAACTTGCCTAGTGGCAGACCAAAATTGTCCATAAGATATTTCAGTAATTTTGAAAAAACCCATTTCGTTGAGAACGGCCAACAACGGTTTTGGCCCCCATTGTTGGCTTATACGGACTTAACCACCACAGATAGCTCAAGGGTAAATATGGCCACAACAACCAATCCGTAATCTGTAATCAGTGTATCGACAGTGTATTGAGAGAATAATGGGGAAAATCAAAAATTTCTTATCTTTTCACCTAAAAGGCGGGATTGGCCCCAGAATTCTAATGAGAACCTAAATAACATATCTGGAAAGCTTCATCCACTTTCACAAAGAATTGAACCCTATAGGGTTAAATTTACACAAAAGGAAACCACCACCATGAAGCTATTAGTGCCAGCTGCAGGTGCTTAGCAACAAGGAATTATCTTAGAAAATTATCACTTTAAACGAACCAACGAGTCTGTACTCGTTGTTTGAACCCCATAAGTTTTTTCAGCATTTCTTACAGTTCAGTGAAGAATGCAATTTGCATTATAGCAGTTCTGTGGGAGTATTTTGCGTTTGCTGGATGCAGCAAGCCCAAGCTTATGCTAGTTCAGTTAATTTTGTGGAAGCGGAAGTTGGTTATATGTTTGATATAATTTCCACAGCCAGTTACAGCCTAGTGTGACAACAATAAAAGTATCAACTGGTTGGTATGAAGCGTAATATAAAGATGACTAAAAATTCTATCCGGGAAAATATTAAAACCACAGGTCTTGCTGATTGAAAGAGAAATACCGATCCGCATAGTGAATATTGGTTCTCAAGCTTGTCAGCAGTTGTCTGTGATTATGCAGAGAATCAATTTTCAGATCTCTAGTTGGCAAGCCTTTCAGAAATAGCATTTTGGTACTACCGAGGCCGGTTCCACCGAAATTGGAAACGAATCGGCGGCGAGCGCGTCGATTGCTCAAACAGTCAACCACACTTTGATGCGTTCCAGGTACAGACTACGTATGTACAAGCTGTTCGAAAAGCAATGGCTCAAGTAAATTCTATCGAAATTATGAAAATCGCGTCGTCCCATCTGCTGAGATTTTTTTGTTTGTAATGGATTTTTGTCAGTCAATGATCGTCAAAAAAGAGTATCAATGTGACAGTGGTTCACAGGCAGAGGGCGCTGTATTAAAAAGAGGAGAAATCTGCCAACTTGATCCATTGTTCGACCGAGATAAAAAATATCCCCAAACGCACCTCCTTCGTAAATGAGATTAGAACGTCTACCGCAAGAACTCCCAGCCCAAAAGAAAGGGGTGAATACTCCTACTCCTGTAATTTCTCAAAGGTCAAAATTGTTTTCAATTGAAAGGATTTGACAAATTCCTTGTAAGATTTGAAGATGAATGATAAATTGACCCAATATTAGACGACGCGCGTCACCGCCTCAGATTGTAACATACTGTTTTAGCAATCTTGAGAATGTTGTTGTAGCCGTTTTGAGATACATTGTAGCGGATTCATGCTCAGCAAGGTATGCAGACGCTTATATACGCTCGTCGACGTGCGTCAACGACTATGAATGCACCTTATGGGATAACGGCGGATAACGCAGTACCAGGAAAGTAATGCTTATGAAAAGTGTGCAGGTCGGATGACTTGACATACTGGGTTGAATATTCTGAGAAAGAATCGTAGCTAGACTTGATCTGTAAGTTGTAGTTGTGTTCCTGTCTGTGGTTGGTTGTTGAAATTGCAAGGATATGTTGAAATGTTTCTGCTGTTGCAAAGGAATGAAAGAAAGAGGATGTCACTACAGCAGCTGCGATCCGAAAAATTAGGGCCTGCAGTGGGGATCGAACCCACAACCATACATTAACACGGGGTCCGATCGATTTTGGGAGTTGTCTACCCCGACCTCGGCGAGGGATCTACCCCTGAAAAATTCCAAAATGTTAATGAGAGTCTGCCCCTAAATTAGCAAACAATTTTAAAAAATTTGACCGAAAGTTAATAAAAATGACAATTGTTAGCGATTTTTAAGAAATGTTTTGAAAAAGTCGCCAAAATTTGCCAAAAAATTGACAATTTTCAGTAAAAACCGCAGAGGGGTCTACCCTATTTTCCTTTCTGGACGAGAGGGTCTGCCCTTTTTTCGCTTTTCGCTGGGGGGTCTACCCGTTTTTTGTCGCTCTGGGGGTCTACACGCCAATTCCCCCCTCGTTATCCTATGCCCATAACGTTTGGCGATCTAGACCAACGTTCTACCGAAACTACTACACAGAAAAGGTTTGCAAGAAGTTTGTTTTCCTTTCCTAACAACCAGTTATAGTTCCGTTTCATATTCCAAACAGATGTTGCCAATCTGACAGATTAGTGCACTTTTGGCAATCAAGAAAGTCCCAGTGAAACTTTGACAAAATATTGTCTTTATTGTTATGATAAAATCTGACCAAAACTTACTGTTTCCTAACGTAACAGTAGCTAAAAATACCGGTTCTGGGCCAGGAATTTACCCTCAGGACATTTACGCAGTCTTTTTAGACTCCTCATGTTATAACCGTTTCGCCCCCGCCACAGGGCCTCATCAGAAGGCTAGGCAACCGTTACGGTTTTTTCTTTTTTCTTTTCTTTATTTTTTCAACGCACAGCACATATTACATACATCAGATACAAGACTAAAGCCACCAGATTTATTAGTTAACCCAACAATGAAAAATTTCTCATTGTGAAACAGTCTAATGCTACCACCTTTCATTTTCCAAATAATTCCACTGTAAATTTCCAGCTCTAAACACACATTAGTGTAGACCTTTCTTAAGTGTTCGTACAGAGCTTCCAGGTCCACTTCATATCCAAGATGAAAAAAGCATCAAGTTTATTAGTCAACCCACATTAAAAACCTTCATATTATGCAATAGCCTAACGATACCACAATAAGCTTAATATGCATGATAGGCCTGATCATTCCACTATAAGTTTCAAACTCAACTGAGAATCAAACCACCACTTGGGTTAATCTAGTTTAAAAACAGCGCCTTTCCCCACTCGGCCATCCCTCTTTAGTTACAATATAGATAACGCAGCTATATATAAGCTTCCAGCTTCGCCTAACGCATAACTCTAGCTATCAGTTTATGTCAGTATGTGCTTCTCTTTAGCTGACGCTGGGATAACTGGTTTTTCATGGAATGGGTTATATTAGTCAACAACTTCAAGTCAAATGTTTACACAATACGTAAACACTTACATTCCACGTTCGTAAGGCTTACTCAGTGCTTACGTTAATACTTACAAAATGCTTACATTCTACGCGATGCTTGCTTTCCAGTTGACCAGGGGCCTATTTCATATAATTACAACTACAGGTCTGTAGTTGTCTGTCTGTAGCAGTCAAAGCACATTCTGCATATTGAGATGGTCATTTTGGTGACGTTACGATTAGGTTACTTTCACTTAACTCACATAATTTGGAAAACTAAAATTAATATTGTAATTTCTATTTTAAACAGTATTAAATGGTCGAGACTCTCCAAAACGACCATCTCAAACTATATGTAAACTTTATCGCGCTTGCTTAGTTCAAAGCGAAGCATTGAACAAGTTCGCCTCTGCGCTGATGTCCAGGATCGGCTAAAGGGTTCGACTCTTCTTCTTCTGTATCCGCTTCCTGTTCCAAATTCATATCAACCAAATCTCCGGGGATCGGAAAGCAGCTGGGTTCATATTGCATGGCAAAATTATGAAGACACGCGCAACATTTTACAACCTCTGCAGCAAACTCCGGGTTTAACCGTAAAAAGTTTAAACAGGCAAATCTTTGCTTCATTATTCCGAAAGCGCACTCAATAGTCTTCCGAGTCTTTCTGTGCCCCCTGTTAAAACGCTCCTCAGCCACAGATAAGCGATTGTCGGCACGAATTGGGGTAATAAGCCAGCGTTTTAAGGGGTATCCGGAATCTCCCAGGTGGACCGCGTTTGGGACTCCAACAGGGCGCCATCCTTCCTCCCGTTTGGTGCACAGCTGTGACGTGCGTAGGACGCGGGCGTCGTTCACACTATCTGGCCACTTCGCGTTAACGTAATAAAATTTAAAATCTGGGCCGCAAACAAACATGCAATTCAGTGAATGCGCACCTTTGCGATCCACAAACTGTTCCTCGTGATCTGACGGACACTTTATGGGAATCAGGCTGCCATCAATGCAGCCAATCACTGTCGGCATACCTCCCATTTCATAGAATAGACCCACCGTTTTGCGGATATCTTCCGCAGATGACGGAAAGTCTACAGTATTCCGAAAAAGCATATAATTAATACAACAAACAACCCGGCGGATCACTCTACAAACCGTTGCCTTAGAAATACCATGAGCGTCACCAAGCACATGGTAGAAGGACCCGTCCGCTAAAAATCTCATGGCCAACAAAAACTGTTCCGTCGGGCTTAGGGCACAGTTTCTGTTGGTATCAAAGGCAAAACGAGGACCAATAATTTGAAGCAGATTTTGAACAGTTTCTTTGGACAGTCGGAATCGTTCACGAAAAAGCTCATCCGTTGGCAAATTGAAATTAATACGTTCTTTGAATACGCGTGGTCGACGTACTCTATAGTTAATTTCCTCTAAATCATCGTCATCACTACTACTGGAACTCATGCTAAAACACACCATTTATTTTTTAGGAAAAAGTGGACAACAAACGTCAGACTGGAAGCGGAGAAGGAAAAGAGTTCATACTAAATGAGATCAATTCAGCTGTTTTGGACATTCTTGGGAAAGAATCTCCCGTGGTTGAGGGTTTAAACGTGTCAGAAACCTGGGAAAAGCCGGATACTTCGGAGAATGATTCCCCGTCAGTTATCTCTCAACCACCTAAAACAGCCTTGAAGCCTACGCCAACTAGTTCTAAAAAGCGCGTGGTGGACGTGGATCTGACCCTCACTGAAGCTAAACCCAAAACTGTTGTTGACATATTCGTGACCATACATTAACACGGGGACGATTCTGGGGGGGTCTACCCCGACCTTGGCGAGGGGTCTACCCCTGAAAAGTTCCAAAATTTTAAGGTTTTCTCCCCTGAAGTTAGCAAAATTTAATTTTTAACGTTTTTGACCAAAAATTAGTAAAAAATAACAATTTTAGCGATTTGTAAGAAATTTTTTGAAAAAATCACTAAAATTTGGTTAAAAATTACCTATTTTTAGTAAAAATCGCTGAGGGGTCTACCCTTTTTTCCTTTCTGGACCAGCGGGTCTGGTCTTTTTTCCCTTTCGCTGAGGGGGTCTACCCGTTTTTTGTCGGTCTGGGGGGGGGTCTGCACCCCCCCCCACGTTATCCTATGTTAGTGACTGGCTAGTGCGTTCTAAACTTGAAAATGGAATCAAACTCTGAACGGAACAGAGCCAAAGTCAAACCAGTGTTTGGGATGTGTGAGAGTTTTTTTCTTATCATTATGTACTCTTGATCGTACAGCAAAATGCAAATTTTTACATTTTTTGTCTAAAATTATACAGTAAAAGATGAGGATTTTTAAAAATTTTTGATAAATGTGAAAAATCGCTAAAACTTGCTAAAAATGTGCTATGTTTGGTAAAATCAGCCCACGTCATCCCTTGCTCTTGATACCATGCACTAGCTACGCCGTATTAATCTATGCTGCTATAATTCTACGATAAAGTTAATTAGCTGAGGCAGATTAACTTAAATTTAGGTTCGACCATGTCCAAGAAAGACAAGAAGTTGGGTCTTCAAATTAGAAATTTGGAACTGCAGAATGCTAAACTGGAGCTGGAGATTGAGCAGCTACGCCGCAATATGGATAGAGCTAACTTCGGACCATTTGAAGATCACTATCAGCCGCAAGGAACCTTTCCTCCTAGAGTGGCTTCAGCTCCTGGTGGCTCGATTCCTTCATTTGCTAACACATTTGGAACCAGCTTTTCTGTCATGAACATGGACCGCCACTGAAGTAAAATATGCTGAGTCTACAGATTTTTCTATTGTAAGATGTTTCTATACTTTAAGTGTTACGAAATTTAAAACGTTTTGTTTGGACAAGTGCATTTAAATTGATATTGAAATTGATTGAAGTAGAAAACTTTCTAGCAAAATTTTAAATCAATATCTATATTTTCTCACTTTCAAAGCATAGAAACTTCTTTTCAAAAAGTATTGTGACTCGTCGACCTTGTGACTCTTTTATTGGGTAATTGTGTAGTAAAAAGTTGGCTGTTTGATGACATTATTTCTTTAGGGCTAAAGAACTTAAGGATGGCTTAGTCATAGCTACTGAAGATGCTCTTAGGTGATTTCAAAATTGCTGTAACTAAAGTATGATTAAAAGTCAGATAAATGTAATGTAACCAGTGTAAGATAAGATAAAAGTAACTGATTATTAAAGATGTGAAGTCACAATGATCAACTAATTGAGAAAGTAACAGTACTAATGACATAAATTCTAAACCCAATAAAAGGAACAGTCCTTTCTACCGATGTAGGACTTGTAGGTACAAATTACAGGTGACGTCATCAATTGTGAAAATAACGTTATTCTATGAAACTGGATAAATTGGTTACAATTGTGGAGCACAAATTACAATTCTAGCTTGACAATCACAATCATATTTATGTTGATTTGATGCGTACAATTGTAATACAATTCTTTTACAGTTGTAACTTTATGAAACCATCGATTGTAGGGATTTGTTAAGTCACATTAATTGTGACTTGTATTATGGAACAGAATTAGCTACAATTGTTGTAATTGTAGCCTACAATTGCTTTATGAAATACCCCCCAGCGCTGACTTTCCGGTTGGTCAAATATTTCACATTAAATATTTCATCAAATACTTACCAAGTGAAAGTAAGCGCTGACCAGTGCGCTGACCAAAGCGCTGACCAACCGGAAAGTCAGCGCTGGTCAACTGGAAAGCAAGCATCGCGTAGAATGTAAACATTTTGTAAGTATTAACGTAAGCACTGAATGAGCCTTACGAACGTGGAATGTAAGTGTTTACGTATTGTGTACACATTTGACTTGAAGTTGTTGACTAATATAACCCATTCCATGCAAAACCAGTTATCCCAGCGTCAGCTAAAGAGAAGCACATACTGACATAAACTGATAGCTAGAGTTATGCGTTAGGCTAAGCTGGAAGCTTATATATAGCTGCTTTAGCCATATTCATAAAGAAATAATGAAAAACGCCTGCCTGCTGTCACTAAGTCCGTACCCTTAGTCCGAACAGGAGAGAGCCAATGGGCGCGGTGAGCGCTCTTACCCAGGGAGAACTATTCCCTGGAGCTCCTGCCTGGTTGTCCAAGAAGGACATCCAGCTCGGCTCTATCTGTGCTGCAACATAGCCAGAGAAGGTTTTATCAAAACCTCTCTGACTGTGCTATGCACAGAAAGAGGACTGCAGTGGCCAGCGGATCTCCGTAGAGATACAAAAAGCATTTACGTCAAGAAAATGAAGTAAACGCTGGCCAGCAGGCGGATCCACGAAGGATACAAGGCATTAATCATAAAGAAATAATGAAAAACGCCTGCCTGCAGTGACTAAGGCCGTAGCCTTAGTCCGAACAGGAGAGAGCCAATGGGCGCGGTGAGCGCTCTTACCCTGGTGAGAACTATTCCCTGGAGCTCCTGCCTGGTTGTCCAAGAAGGACAGCCAGCTCGGCTCTATCTGTGCTGCAACATAGCCAGAGAAGGTTTTATCAAAACCTCTCTGACTGTGCTATGCACAGAAAGAGGACTGCAGTGGCCAGCGGATCTCCGTAGAGATACAAAAAGCATTTACGTCAAGAAAATGAAGTAAACGCTGGCCAGCAGGCGGATCCACGAAGGATACAAGGCATTAATCATAAAGAAATAATGAAAAACGCCTGCCTGCAGTGACTAAGGCCGTAGCCTTAGTCCGAACAGGAGAGAGCCAATGGGCGCGGTGAGCGCTCTTACCCTGGTGAGAACTATTCCCTGGAGCTCCTGCCTGGTTGTCCAAGAAGGACAGCCAGCTCGGCTCTATCTGTGCTGCAACATAGCCAGAGAAGGTTTTATCAAAACCTCTCTGACTGTGCTATGCACAGAAAGAGGACTGCAGTGGCCAGCGGATCTCCGTAAAGATACAAACAGCATTTACGTCAAGAAAATGAAGTAAACGCTGGCCAGCAGGCGGATCCACGAAGGATACAAGGCATTAATCATAAAGAAATAATGAAAATCGCCTGCCTGCAGTCAGTAAGGCCGTAGCCTTAGTCCGAACAGGAGAGAGCCAATGGGTGCGGTGAGCGCTCTTACCCAGGGAGAACTATTCCCTGGAGCTCCTGCCTGGTTGTCCAAGAAAGACAGCCAGCTCGGCTCTATCTGTGCTGCAACATAGCCAGAGAAGGTTTTACAAAACCTCTCTGACTGTGCTATGCACAGAAAGAGGACTGTAGTGGCCAGCGGATCTCCGTAGAGATACAAACAGCATTTACGTCAAGAAAATGAAGTAAACGCTGGCCAGCAGGCTGGCCAGCGTTTACTTCTCTGGCTATGTTGCAGCACAGATAGAGCCGAGCTGGCTGTCCTTCTTGGACAACCAGGCAGGAGCTCCAGGGAATAGTTCTCCCTGGGTAAGAGCGCTCACCGCGCCCATTGGCTCTCTCCTGTTCGGACAAAGGCTACGGTCTTAGTGACTTCAGGCAGGCGTTTTTCATTATTTCTTTATGATTAATGCCTTGTATCCTTCGTGGATCCGCCTGCTGGCCAGCGTTTACTTCATTTGCTTGACGTAAATGCTGTTTGTATCTCTACGGAGATCCGCTGGCCACTGCAGTCCTCTTTCTGTGCATAGCACAGTCAGAGAGGTTTTGATAAAACCTTCTCTGGCTATGTTGCAGCACAGATAGAGCCGAGCTGGCCTGTCCTTCTTGCCCCCCCCGACAACCAGGTAGGAGCTCCAGGGAATAGTTCTCCCTGGGTAAGAGCGCTCACCGCGCCCATTGGCTCTCTCCTGTTCGGACTAAGGCTACGGCCTTAGTGACTGCAGGCAGGCGTTTTTCATTATTTCTTTATGATTAATGCCTTGTTATCCTTCGTGGATCCGCCTGCTGGCCAGCGTTTACTTCATTTTCTTGACGTAAATGCTTTAGCCATATTGTAACTAAAGGGCGATGGCCGAGTGGGGTAAGGCGCTGTTTTTAAACTAGATTAACTCAAGTGGTGGTTTGATTCTCAGTTGAGTTTGAAACTTATAGTGGAATGATCAGGCCTATCATGCATATTAAGCTTATTGTGGTATAATTAGGCTATTGCATAATATGAAGGTTTTTATTGTGGGCTAACTAATAAATTTGATGCTTTTTTCATCTTGGATATAAAGTGGACCTTTAAGCTCTGTACGAAAACCTAGGAAAGGTCTACAGTAATGTGTGTTTAGAGCTGGAAATTTACAGTGGAATTATTTGGAAAATGAAAGGTGGTACCAGTAGACTGTTTCAGTATGGGAAATTTTTCATTGTTGGGCAAACTAATAAATCTGATGGCTTTAGTCTTGTATTTGATGTGTGTAATATGTGTTGTGCGTTGAAAAAATAAAGAAAAGAAAAAAGAAAGAACCGTAAAGGTTGCCTAGCCGTCTGCTGAGGCCCTGTGGCGGGGGCCGAAACGGTTATAACATGAGGAGCCTAAAAAGACTGCGAAAATGTCCTGAGGGCAAATTCCTGGCCCAGAACCGGCATTTTTAGCTACTCGTAACGTACTATTTGGTTCAGTTGCATTTCCTGTTGCCTTTGTACATATTCGGTCGAGAAAGCTTGGATGGGGCTAAAGGTTTCATTTATAAGTTTAACAAGACTGCTTTTGATCGTAAAGTCAAAATACCAATCCCATTACATTTTTGAAAATAAACAAAGAATTCGTCACCCCTTTCCCCCACGCCAGCCCTAACTTTTTATTTTTTGACCAATAACTTTTAAATTATGTATGGTTCAATTATGCATTGAAGGCTGATGAATTAAATAATTCCAAAACCTTGAAATTTTTAAAAATTTCAAATTTTAGTTTGGCAAGGGAACCAAAACATTTTTGATAAAAAAATTGCTGAAACTTGCGTACAGAGGTTTTCAGGGGCGTTGCGCACGAATCTCAAATTCATTTTTCGATTCAGCTTTTCGTTAGCTCAGTATAAGCTAATGTTGTAAGCTTAACAAGTTAAGTAAGTAATTATGTAATCTTATACTGAGCTAACGAAAATTGAATCGAAAAAGAATTTCAGATTCGGGCTCAGCGCCCCTGAAAACCCCTGAATGCAAGTTTTTAGCAATTTTTTTATCAAAAACTTTTTGGTTCTACTTGGTCCCTCTTACCAAACTTAAATTTTAAAATTTTTGAAAATTTCTGAAAATATTAATAGTTTTAAATTTTTGAATTCATCAGCCTCCAATATGCATCCATACAAACTTTCAAAGTTATGAAATAATCAAAAGTTAGGGCTGGTGGCGAAGGCGCACAAGATTCAAGAATTCTTTAAGGATTTGGCTTTGAATAATGTTGCAGCCATGCACGAGGCTTGCCTGGGTACAAAAAGTCAACCAGGCGAAAATTGACGACTAGAAAATATTTCCACTGCAGTCGGTCAAGGAGCAAACTTGGATTTTGTAGTTTAATGTTAGATAACAGTGTAAAACAATCAGTGTGGCATGACCGAATGCGTTCAAACATTTTATTTTGTAATTTGCTTATTTTATGTAGGACCGTCAGAATGGGCAGTCAGGAAATTTTAATGAATTTGGATGGGAGTTTAGAGTGTTTACACAGTGGACGCAGTCAAATTCAGCTAATGTTATGGAATGAGCTGCCAGTGTGGGCATTAAGATATATTTTAGTACAGCCAATGTCAAATTTTAGTAGAAAAAAGATTGTTTGTTTCATTTCTCTTTTTCGATCTTTCGTTCTTTAAAGAAGGAAAGAAATTAAAGAAAAAAAGAAAGAAAGAGGTAAGGTCAAGTTTTTTGTAAAGGTCACTGTAGTACAAAGACGAGCCGTTGCACATATGCGTAATATACTAAAGGAAGCCAATTTAAAGCCAAAGAATCAAATATCTGTAATGAACTGTGTAAGATTAGATTCTCAATTCGCATAATTTGATTTGATTTGATTTTCACTTCAATAAATGTTATGAGTGAGTTGTGTCTTTAAGAAATTTCCCGGGCCGGGCCCGGACCCGAGCCTGCTGAACCGACCTGACCGGGCCTCGGGCCGGGCTTCAAGGCCCGGTAGACCCGGCGGCCCGGTGTACGCCCGGTCGGCCCCGCGAAGGCCCGGCATTTAAAATACAGTGCCAAACAATAGTTAGTGCTGTTTATTACACCTTAGACAACTCGTGCAAGCTTAAATTGCACTTTCCAGTCAAGAAATAATGGAAAAACATTAGAAATATGTATAGCAAAAATTTGACCGGGCCTCACCGGATCCGACCGGGTAATCAGAAGACCATTCATAGACGTTGGCATGAAAAAGCAGCTAGCAGCAAAACAGCACTTTAAAAAATGCAGAGTTTAATTAACGTTTAATTGCAGAGCGGTTGGCCAGACCAAAGTATCTTGGTAAACGACGGTTGGAACCTAAAGAGTAATCAGCAAGGCGACCTACTACTGAAAACCGATTCCACACAAGTCATCAACCTAAATTGATCGGTGAGTACCAAGTTGAAGGAACGCGTGTCAAGTTAAAAGGAGGTCCTTTGATGAGGCGTGCAAAGATTGTCAATTTTGTAAAACATAAGCTAAAGGACGAATGGTTAGAACGTCTTGTGCCCAAGTCTAAACGATTTAGATGGATGCAAATTTGAATCGTCACAATTACACACTGGTCTACCTATAACATATTCAGGAGATTGAAAGAACGAACAACAAGAAAGATTGAACAGAACCCTAAAGAAATTGCTGTATAGATATTTTACAGCAAAAAGCACTTATCGATGGCTGGATGTTTTGCCCGATGTGCGGCAAACTTACAATTCGCGTCGACATAGATGTATAAAGATGGCTCCAAGGGACGTGAACGCCTCAAACGAAGCAAGAACATACAACAACTTGTACAAGAAGAAGGTGAAAAGAGAAGACAGGCTATATGAAGGACAGTTGGTTAGAATGAGTAAAGTGAAGGCACTCTTAAAAGGTTTGTCTACCAAACTATACTGAGGAATTATTTCCGATTAGTGAGGTTATACCAGGTCATCCAAATAGCTATCTCCTGAAGGATCCCATGGATGAAACTATGAAAGGAAAGTTTGTTGCTCAAGAACTTCAACCAGTTGACAAAGACTTTGACGACATTTGGAAGAGTTTGCGAACAAGGAAAGATACCCAAGGTATTGAATACTTTGTCAAGTGGCAAGGATATCCAGCAAAGTTTAATTCATATCTTAAGGAAGGCGACGTTGTCAGTTTAGCGTGATGTATCTATTTCTACCATTCAGCAGTTCAATGGATCATTTTCCTGATAATACTTTGTCAAACTTTCGAGTGAAACTGGCTAAACTTCTTATCTTACATGGACAGTATAAAGCGGCTCTGGTAGAGTTGATCCAACTCACTCCTAACCTTCCAATCATCAGATGCCACAATATATTTTCATGGTAACAAAGCGGCAAACTTGAGTCAGTTCGCTGAAATGGGTGAACACATTGAATGGGTACCGAAGAAGAAACGTTATATAACAGAAATATAACAATCCAACGAACTTTCGTCACATATCCCTATCCTACATTCTTGGCTTCAATTCTTGATCTAATAATATCCCTTTCTACTCTGAATCAACCTACGCTGACTTTCCTCCTAACTTTGGGAGTGTGCAAAGTAGTATATTTGTTTACTCTGACTTGGTTGACCATCAGAGAGTTGGAGATGCTATGGCATCGTTGTTTCAAGTGGTAAAAACATCAACCAATACTCCTGGAGTAACTATTTCTGAAAAGTATATAAAGCCCTGCTATCTATGGCCAAGTTGGTTGATGTTGTCCATATCCAAATCAGAACATCAAGTGGATTACCGTTTCAATTAATAAGCAGCAGTCATTTAATCTTGAAACTCCATATTAGACCAAAGCTGTTTGCATCATAATGTATCCTCATGATCAACAGATGCTGGATGACTATTATGCAAACCAGGCAGGCATCTGGTAATCTTGCATACTTTTCGGGACCATCAATTTAACAAGGAAACGGGTTGGGTGGTCTGTTTGGCATCTTATTTAGAGGCGTGGTACCAAGAACGTTGCTTCTCTGTCTGGTGCTAAAGCAATCGGTCAGGAAGCGCTGAGAACTGGGGTCAATATTGCAAGAGGTGAGGATCCACTGGAGTCATTGGAAGCTAGATGAAAGCAAGGTAGTCGCAGGATTAGACATGAAGCCATCTCCTCATTATAAAAATCTGTCTGATACGAGGCTTTATATTGCAGCCAAGATTGTACTAGCAAACGGAAATTGTTTGCTAATGACGTAAAGTAGCACCTGGCAATATGCTACTACACGCACGTTTTTCCAAAGTGGATGTCCATGTTTGTAATCGAATGATCACTCAAAGTACCAGAACGCATCCATGGAAGGCAGCATTTGAGACTCTGTTAAATTTTGACAGTGATGCTAAAGGAAGCCAGCTAAGCTCAATCCTATATTATAAAGATACAGAAATGGAAGATGTGAATGCAGCAGCATATGCGAGTAATACTTGACTGGCGAAGCGTTGGGTACAGCAGGTAGTTGGCTGTTTGACTGGACCACTTCATGTGGATCCGTTCTTTCAAGACAAGTATCTATTGAGTAATGTACCTATTCGAATCTAGCTGACAGGAAGTTCCCCAGAGTCTTGTCTAATGTCTGGAGAGGATGTGACTCAGAAGTTTAAAATTGAAATCAGTGAAGCAATTCTATGGGTTCGACATGTGTAGATTGCTCCAAGTATACGCTGGGGTATCACTTCCTCATGAAAAGGCACTGTAGCATCTTGATGTATCTCTTTGAATAAACTGTTACGTTGGACTTCAGTAAGAGGTTGCAGGTATGAGTTCAGAGTGTGATTCCTAAGTCTAGATTAGCGAGAGGGATAATAAGAAAGTGAGCACATATGTTAAAGACTAGGCTTGGCCTACACGACCGCTTCCCTGGAGACACTAGTAAATGACCACCAGCCTGATTTACTCTCAAACGAATACAACTTTTATGTCAATACACGACAGAATAATATGATGCGCACAAATACGAGAAGCGAGACACAATTGCTACGAAGAGCTCAAAGGGGGGATTTGCCCTGCTTCCGACTTGCACCTAAGACAAAATCCCCGAACAATCGCCACCCAAAAACTCTACCACACACCCTAATAACGCATTTTCGCCAGCTTTAATAGCCTTCAAGCTAGTACTGTAGCTACTTCAAAAAAGATTTCATATTTGTCGTTCCCGAATAAAACAACGTAAGAACTACTCAGAGGTGACCTGTTTGACACCAGCCTCAGTGTCAAGAGTCAAGACTGAACAGCAGCTCTTGATATAAGTTTCAATTTAAAGTTAAAGTTTAAATGTGTAAAGCTTACCGAGGTTATTAGACGTTGTTGTTGTCGATGATGATGATGATGATGATGATGATGATGATGATGATGATGATGATGATGATGATGATGATGATGATGATGATTGCTGTGTGTGGTCAAATGGTTGGGACTAAAGGAGGTCTTGGCATTTTTTAGTGGAAATTTAGTTCAAAAATTTAGGTTAGGTGTTTTTCATTTGGAGCAGATTTTCAAAGTGTGTTGAAAAATTGTCTGTATATGTAAAACATAGTTTACTGTTTTTATTATTTCGCGACAAAAGGGATTGATCTGTTTTTCTATCACGCTCCTCTACCTAAAGTTTAATGTACACAAGCATGAATTTTTTTTAACTCGCTGTTTAATTAGGGCACTGGCCTATTTTTTATTTTCCATCATTTTAAAGTCTTTTTCAGTCATTTTATATTTCATTTAAACAAACATGTGCTGTCTTCAATTTTCTGGTTAGTTATGATTCTGTTCTTTTATTAATACTTTATCTAAAATATACATTTCAACTTTAAAAATACCAATCAATATTTTATTATTGTAAGCTTTTGGAAGTTCATCAAATGCCACAAAATTTTTATATACCTTTGTTGAATTTCGTAGTTGGTTGGATTAATATGAGCAACAACACATTGAGGATAGGAAACGCCATCATTACCAATTGAGCCAAACCGCCATTTTTATACTACTCATTACCATGTCTTGTTCATCTAGCAATTTTATTCCTTTTTTGCATTCCTGTTCCATGAAACTGGACATAGAAAACAAGCGAACCCGCGAAATTAGGAAATGTGTTAGTTCAGCAATACAAAGTATTTCACTAAGGCTGCTTCTTAAACACATGTTAAAGCTGTACTAGCTAAGCCAGATTCGTTTGTGATTCGGATTTCCGTTTCCGTTTCGGAAGCTCGACTTTCTGGCAAATTTTGAAAAATTCGGACAGTTGGGTAGGCGCAACACGGGCCCGCCTGTGTTCATTAGAAAGATCTTGTGGGACTCAAATTTTGGAAGCAACTTTCCAGCATTTTTCTTTTATGAAAGTAGCAAGGTTCGTATTTGGCGTCAAACACTTTCAATTCAAATTTTCTATTATTACTCGAGTTACAGTAAGCGAAGCCTGAAAGAAGGCGTTACTGTGAAAGCAGAATAGAGGCAGATTATCCGAGTTGTGGTTATTTGCTATTGATATCCCATAGGCCGTATTGTTTAGAAATACCATTTTCAAAAACATGTGAATGACTTCTTTCCAGCGCTAAATGTGTTCAGCAGATGTGTTCAACAGAGACATCCTGGCACCTTTTTCTTGTTTCTCCGATAGCTGCATTTAGTATAAATAGTTCATGTTGTGCATAAAGAAACCATAGGTTAACGCGGGGGGGGCTGGGGGGGTCCAAGCCCCCCCCAACCCGGACAAGGTACAAGCCCTATCGCCGTCGGGGACAAGGGGTAACGAAAACATGGCCAAGGGGTAACGAAAAACAGCCGGAAAAAATTAGTTTTTACAGTAAAATTTCAAAAAATTTACGGTTTCGCCGGAATTTTTTAGCTAAAATGTTTAGTTTTTCGGGAAAATCGGGCAAAATTTTAAATTTTTTTCCAAAAATTGAAGATTTTTTGCAAATTTTGACAAAAAATTGCTAATTTTAATAAAATTGGCGTTAATTTTTCGAAAAATTTAAAAAAATTTTTTTTGAGGTACAAGCCCCCCCCCCGAAAATTTTTGTTCAAGGTACAAGCCCCCTCAAAATTTTTTGGGGACAAGCCCCCCCAGGACCCGACCCTATGTTAATGTATGAAAGAAACTGCTTCGAACATAAAGAAGTTTCATACTAACTAAAACTTTCGTCATTCTTGATATAGACATCGACTGATATATCTCTCGAAACAGTTTATTTTTATTCTGCAAAACAACTGAAACATTGCACTTCCTTTAATATACGTTTAAATATGCTTAAAACTTTCAATATTGAAAGCGAAAATGTTAAGCTACATTTGATATAAACATGGCTTTTGATATGTCCAAGTGACTGAGTAATCGTTCCAAATTGATGTCTCCAAATCATCACATTAATATTGAATTGAAAGTATTCGAATAGTATAGTTCGAATTCAAATTCGCATACCCAAACAAACAGAATGCTTCCTGTCGCGGCCAAAATACTATTGGTATTATAGTGCAGTTGTTCAATATAGAAAGCTTTCACACTGAAGATGAAGAGCTGACAAATCGGTAACAAAAGAGAGACGGCCCAAGTCTACACGCCACAAGAATCTGTCTGGTAGTAGTTTGAAAGTATGCGAACAGTACGTGGAAACCACCAAAAACTGCGAACTGCTGTATCTCATAAAAAGCTTTTGTAGTAATTTCCAGACATGCAGGAGGAAAAGTTCTGGGGGGGGGGGGGTGAGGAGCCGCCGGAAATTTTTCCGCTTTTTGCCCAAAAAACCGGAAAATCCGGATTCTGGGGCGAAGGGTGAGGGACCCCTCTGGGAAAGTGAGGTGCAGGTGTGGTAATTGCCAACATGTTTAGAAATGTAGTGTTTTGGAAATATCTATTTACTAAATTTTACTGAAAAAGCTAGTTTTAACTTTTAAATTTTTACATAGAATCTTGAATCATACCTCATCATGACATAGTATATGCGTATACCGTTAGAAAAGGCGGTGGTAAAACGGTTACCATCGTAAACAACTCGAGTAGTACTACAAGTACCACCATACTTTTGGTTCGAATTCGAAACTTCGAATTTTTGCACTAGGCGATAGTTACCGTGCGTTTGTTTTTTTCTCGGTGAATAACGCTTATTGGAAATGCATTTTACGGCTAAGTGTTGGAACGATGTGGGCATTTTGGCACCATACTACTATTATATTTTGGTAGACAGGATCCCCCCATGCTACCTTTTTTGGTCATTTTGGCACCTGGCCAATTTTGGCTCTGTGCCAAGACCCCAAAGTCGGACTTTCGCTATTTTTCGAGGGGGATTTTGACGAGGGGGATTTTTTAATTTCGCTCTGGAGCTTTCAGGAGATGGGCCCAAACTTTGCATTTTTTGGCCTGTTTTGGCGAAAAGTTTCTAAGTCCCACTTTTACTAGAAATTGCCTAAAAGTCACTAAAAATGACGTTTTTCGGCCTTGGGGTGGTACCCATGTATAGTAAATCGGGGTCGCTGAAAACGATGAGCATACTGCCGATACCGCCCGAAGTGACCACTGGTCAGCATGGCTCCCGTGGTTCCTCGCCCAGTTTCAAAGTTTTAGGCCGTTTGACCAGTGGTCACTTCCGTCGGTTTCGGCGATATGCCCATTGAAACGAGCGTAGTCGATTTACTATATATGTCGATTTACTTTTCCCCGGCCAAAACGCCAAAAAATGCTGTTTAGAGGGAGTTTTCCCAACTTTGAAACTGGGCGAGGAACCACGGGAGCCATGCTGACCAGTGGTCACTTCGGGCGGTATCGGCAGTATGCTCATCGTTTTCACTGCGTTTTTTCGGCGTTTGGTCGGGGGCATATATAGCAAATCGACTACGCTCGTTTCAATGGGCATATCGCCGAAACCGACGGAAGTGACCACTGGTCACTACAGCCTATGGGGCCTATTGACCAGTGGTAAAATCCCTTAGAACAGTGTTGTGTGGCGTTTAAGTTGGGGGCATATATAGTAAATCGACTACGCTCGTTTCAGTGGGCATATCGCCGAAACCGACGGAAGTGACCACTGGCCACTTCAGCCTATATGGCCTATTGACCACTGGTCAAACGGCCCAAAACTGCGTTTTTCGGCGTTTTGGTAGGGGGCATATATAGTAAATCGACTACGCTCGTTCCAAGGGGCATATTGCCGAAACCGACGGAAGTGACCACTGGTCACTACGGCCTAGGAATCCTATTGACCACTGGTTAAACGGCCTAAAACTGCGTTTTTCGGCCTTTTGATCGGGGGCATATATAGTAAATCGACGACTACGCTCGTTTCAATGGGCATGTTGCCGAAATTGAGGGAAGTGACCTGTGGTCACTACGGTCTATGGGGCCTATTGACCAGTGGTCAAACCCCTTAAACAGCGTTTTTCGGCGTTTTGTTGGGGCATATATTGTAAATCGACCACGCTCGTTTAGCATGGCACTGTTCAAGCTCCTTGTATCCATTACCGCATTGCTAAAAAGGGATCCTTTAAAATGACACAAAAACAAGAAATAAGAATGCTCCTCTGGAGCATGAAAAAGTAATATGGGTGATGGTGAGGTTGAAAAATCAGGAGAGGACTAGTCTTTAAAATGCTTAATATGGGGCTAAGTTAAAAAATAGAAGAGGACTAGGTTGTGAGCGAATTAATATGGGCACAGCTTCGCCGAACAACCCATATTCGCGGGATTTCACGTTTCGTCTTAGCTTAGAGCTTTCAATGTCAGTCAATAAAAGATTTAAGCAGTTGAATACTCATCGAATATAGCTGTTTGCATGTACTGTTAGACTAGCTGCTACTAATATATACGCAAATTATCATCATTTTGTTGTGTTGAACTACCGCAGGCTCTACTACTAGGAGAGGTCTAAGGATATGATGCTAAAGCTATTGGTCCAAGTACGGAGGAAATGGAAGATCGTGGGAGAGTCCTAAATTATTCTTGAATATAAATTTTCCGTATAAATGGATACGTAAAATGCGCGGGTTAGTATGAAGCACTTATCGAAGAAAACGTTTGCTAAACTAAAAGTTCGAATAAAGCTCGAGCACATACCGTAGCCGTAGGTTATTTATGAACTAAACCAAATGTATCGTGGATATGCATAATAATTTACATTTACAAACCGCGAATATGGGTTGTTCGGCGAAGCTGTGCCCATATTAATTCGCTCACAACCTAGTCCTCTTCTATTTTTTAATCTAGCCCCATATTAAGCATTTTAAAGACTAGTCCTACCCTGATTTTGCAACCTCACCATCACCCATATTACTTTTTCATGCTCCAGAGGAGCATTTTTATTTCTTGTATATATATATGTATGTAACTATGTATTTACGTCAACGTGGAGACCTAATTAATTTAATTAATTAGAAAGCTCGCAGGCTTAGTTTAGAGCGTGCTTTTTGTTTTTTGTAGAGAGCTCGCAGGCTAAGCACAGAGCGTGCTTTAACACGTCTAAGCCTAAGCCATTTCTTAATTATAAGCAAATTAAAATTTGTAAGGTCCCCACGTTGACTTGTTATAATATATATATATATATATATATATATATATATATATATATATATATATATATATATATATATATATATATATATATATATATATATATATATATATATATATATATATATATATATATATATATATATATATGTGTATCTTTCCTGTCTTGTGAGCACCGTCAAATAACGCGTTCCTCCGCGGCAGCGCCAATGCTTACCGAGAGCGTGTTAGGCTTACCGAGAGCGTGCTTTTACACGTCTAAGCCTAAGCCATTTTTTAAGCATAAGCTCAGCTGAATTAATTAAGCTAATTTGCATTTTCAAAAAAATTTTTGCTCACAGAGTAGATAAACTTCACATCTCTGTGAGCATGCTCTCTATGAGCACTGCTCATATGAACTATCTCTATGAGCAAAATGCACATACAACCGTCTCTGCGAGCACTTTGTGCTCATAGAGCATACTGAGCGTGTACAATTAGCGTATGAAACAGTGCTCATATAACATATAAGCTGCTGGTATATGTATGCATGTATGTATATATATATATATATATATATATATATATATATATATATATATATATATATATATATATATATATATAGAGCCAAAGTCCCCACAAAGGAGTCGCATGTCCCCACGATGTCATGTTTAGTGCTCAAATGTCCCCACATTGGCGTTATTGCATATATCTTTCCTACTTTGTGAGCACGGTCAAATAACGCGTACTCCGCGGCAGCGCCTAGGCTTACCGAGAGCGTGTTAGGCTTACCGAGAGCGTGCTTTTACACGTCTAAGCCTAAGCCATTAAGCATAAGCTCAGCTTATGTAATTAAGCTAATTAGCATTTTCAAAAACAATTTTTTGCTCACAGAGTAGGTAAAGTTCACTACACTGCTCATAGGGACGATCTATATGAGCAAAATGCACATACGACCGTCTCTGTGAGCACTTTTTGCTCATAGAGTATGCTGAGCGTGTACAGTTAGCGCATGCAACTGTGCTCATATAGCATATAAGCTGCTGGCATATATATATATATTCAAAATTGCCGATCATTCGGAGTCACATCCCTTTTGCCGATTATTAATGATCGGCAACGCCTTTGATACGAGCTGGAGGTTGTCCAGCAAGACGACGTGAATCTTGATACTATTCTGGTAACAATCTGGTACTATGTGAGGCTGAAGCTAGACACGGGTGGTCAAGGGGCGCAGCGGTGCAATTGGTGTAAAGACGGAAGGTGTGCATGCCTGAAGAACAACCAAGTATGCGGGAGTGCATGCCGTGTCGAAATTAGCTGCTCAAAAAATCAATACATGTTAAAATAAATCGAACCCACAAAGTTCAGCACACGTTTATATTTTCTTACATTTATGGATGCACATACGTATGTTATCCACCCGAAACTTTATTCTTGATATGCTGGCAGACAACGGGCATAAATAGCAGTGTATTTCCCATTATCCCCCCAGCTCCGAGGAAGCACTGAAGAAGCACAATTTGACGGATAAAGTTGATATTTGGTATGGGTAAGTTTTTAGACCTGCTGATTTCAAAAATGTAAAAATTTTTAAAATTTTGAACAATGTTTACAAATTTTAAAATTTCAGTTGGTAAGGGGATCAAACAATTTTTTGACCTTGAGTTTGCTGAAAACTTGCATACAAGGGTTTTCTGGACTCTGAGCACGAATACGAAAGCCGTTTTTCGATTCAGTTTTCGTTAGCTCAGGATAAGCTTACATCCAAGCTTACAACTTTAGCTTATGTTAAGCTGAATCGAAAAGTAGATTTCAGATTCGTGCTCAACGCGCCAGAAAACCCCTGTGTGCAAGTTTTCACCAAAATCATGAACAAAAATTTTTTTGATTCCCTTGATCCCACTTTACCAACTAAAATTTTAAAATTTTTGCATTTTTGGAATCAGCAGGTCCGTAGACACACCTCTACCAAATTTCAACTCAATCCGTCAAATTGTGCTTCTTCGGAGCTGTGGGGTGGATAATGGGAAGATCCACATAGCAAATTTTCGAATATATAAAGTCAGCATTAAGATGTAGCATAAATAGTACAGTTTTGGATTCAGTAAGATTTTTCTGGCTTCGTCACTATTAATTCTAACAGCAGACCTCCTAACTGTATAAGACTGTGCATGGATCCTCCAATCTATAACAAAGCACAGCATTTTACAATCAATCTTTCAAATTGTGTCTCCTTGTACGAATTTGATTGTACGAATCTAAGATAAATTATGAACTGTAAAATAAACTGAGTTGCCAACCATGAAGTCAGATAAGATAATAGATCACAGAATTGTACCGAAGTTCTACCGTAGTCTACATTAATAATACCCTGCGATGGCAAAAAATGTTTCTTGCCCAACTGAAAACAGAGCTCAGTAGCGAGAAATGTTCTTGCGACATCGCTAACTGATGATTGTTACTGGAAAAAGGGCTTATATTTTGGATAATGAAAACTGTCCTGGCCTTATGTAACAGTACCCTAGTTTAACCGAATTTTTCCAACTTGAGCCTCAGTTTTTGCCTTACCTATGGCAGTCACTTAAGGTGCTGGTATCGCTTTGTGTAAATTCGACCCTACAAGCTTCAATTCTTCATGAAAGTGGATGAAACTTTCTAAATGCATTATTTTCGTGCTCTTTAACATTCTGGGACCAGTCACGGATTTTTAGGTGTAAAGATAAGAAAGTTTTGGTTTTTGCCCTTATTCTCTCAGTACATGGTCGCTACACCGGATTGGTTGTTATGGCAGGAAAGAGGACACCGAAATGAACATTTTTGCTTTTACAACTTTTGAGCTACCTTTAGTGGTTAAGGCAGTATAAGCCAAAAATCAGTTTTGTGGTTAAAATATGGCCACTTTTGAAGAAATCAGTTTTTTCAAAATTACTGCCAAATCTTACAGACAATTTCGGCTTATTTATACTCAATCGATACATCGTCCAATTGCGCATTTTATCAATACCTATTCGCTGGAGTTCGTTGCTTTAAGCTAGAGAATTCGCCGGAAAACCATTTTGGTAAAATTGCGATTATTTTGTTTTGAACATTGATTTCTCAAAAATTACCCAATGGATTCGCGTGAGTTTTGGCTGAATGAAAATTCGCCCTATTGCGGAGGGACATTTTTCTTGGTTTGAGCTAAAACAACTATAGCTGTGAGAAAAGTGAATAGAAAGTTGCGAAGTTTCGTGTCATGACACGTTTGCCGGATTTTCTGGAGTATTGAGGCTTGTTGAGCCAAATCCCAAAAAAATGTCCCTCGGCCCACATGTCCTTCATATCTTGGCACCAGAAGAATTTTGGCCGATTCCACAGTTTTGAGAAATCGATGTTCAAAAATTTTTGGTCTATATTCAGTCTGTCAGTCGTCAGTATGTTGGAAATTGTTTGCTGTTTTCTTGCCAATTTTGCTAGTTTCGTAAGCTCATGTTAGTATACAGATTATAAGCTTTAAAACCATGTATAAAACGCTTTCCAACTCCCAAAATTGCGAAAGTTACAGCGATTCGAAAAATCACCACAAAAGAACTGCACAAGATACCAGCACCTCAAGGTGCTGGTTTCCTTTCGGGTATTTTTGACTCAAACGGCTTTAATCCTTTACGCAAATGACTAAAACTTACGAAATAACCTATTTCCGTGCTCTCTAACATTCTGCGACCAGTCTCGTATTTTTAGGCGAAAAGATAGGAAAGTTTTGGTTTTTTGGCCTTAGGCTTCTAATAGGTAGACAAGTAACGGGATTGGTTGTTATGGCTGGAAAGAGGACACAAACATGAACACTTTTGCGTTTACAATCTTTGAGCTATCTCCAGTGGTTAAGTAAGTATAAGTCAAAATCTGTTTTTAGGGTCAAAAAATGGCCATTTTCAAGGAAATCAGTTTTCCCAAAATTGCCGCCACATGTTAAGGACAAAGTTGACTTATTTATGCTCAATCGATGCAGCTTCTAAATGTCCATTTTATGAATGCCTATTAGCCAGACTTTATTGCTTTACGCTAGAGATTTGACCGAAAACCCATTTTGGCAAAACTGCGATTATTTTGTTTCGAACATCGACTTTTCAAAAACTACTACGGCTGATTCTGCCGATTTTTGGCAGAATTGAAATTCGTACTTCTGCGGAGGGACGTTTTTCTTGGTTTGGGCTAAAACATATCGAGTAGTAAAAAATCACAATGCGAAGTTGCGAAATTTCGTGTTACCGCGGATGTGGCCGATTTTCTCCACAGTTAAGATCTGCTGAGCCAAATCCAGGAAACGTGCCTCGGCCCATATGTCCTTTATATAGTGGCACAAAAAGAACTTTTGGCCGGTTCATCAGTTTTGAGAAATCTATGTTCAAAAATGTTTGGTCTCTATATTCATCCTGTTGGATGTCAGCATGTCAGAAAATTTCTGCTATTTTCTGCTAATTTTGCCAGTTCCGTAAGCCCGTGTGCATGTTCAGATAATAAGCTTTAAAACGATGTATTAAGCTCTTTGCAACTCCCAAAATTGCGAAAGTCATAGCGTTTCAAAAAAATCACCACAAAAGAACTGCACAAAAGGATACCACCACCATAAGTGACACATTAAAGTAAGAGGGCATCAGCGTTTCTTGCTCACCCATACGAACAAAATGCTTCCAGTGGCAGCCAAGATTCCATTAGTATCATAATGCAGGTGTTCAACATAGAACTCGGTGGACATCTTTTCAAACTGAAGGTGAAGGGCTGATAAATCAGAAACTGAAGCAAGCCGTCCAGCTTCCACGTGCCAACGAAATCTGCTAAGTACAAGTCTGAAAGCATTGTTTGAGCATAGTAGCTGTTACCACCACCAAAAAGCGTGTTTTTAGCTTGGTCATAGTGTTGAAGTCTGACTTTTGACGTATAATTGTTCTAAAACAAAGCCCTAGCAGCTGTCCCCGTTTTTAGCATGTTTGCGGGGCAATTTGGAGCTGATAACTGCTTCGAAATCTGGCTGTTTTTTCCCAGTGAAAATCTGTTGATTTACAAATTGTAGAGCATTGAAAGAAAACAAGAATTGTGTTCAAAGCAATGTTGTTATTCGCAGAGTGCAATCGCTAAAGCTAATCGCTAAAGCTTTTGCTTTTGCTAATCGTACAGGAAAGGCCAAGATGTGTAAATGTGTTCCTTATGGTTTTTCTTCGTTTTTATTTCGTTTTATTTATTTCCTACCAATATTTCATTTTAACAAGTCCCAAAGTCGACTGCTTAATTGAATTAGATTAGAAGGATAAACATGAATGTAGACAAAGTTTCGAACGAAATCTCCTAGAAAATATTTTATACAGTAAACGTTCTAAAAAACCTTGCAATCTACAGAGTGGGCACTCCGACATATGTTTGTTGGTAAAATTAAATTTGGCCAATTCTCCCAGAAACGAAGCAAAGTTACGATCAATCAAATTCCACATCAAGCTGAATAGTTTCCGACGTTAATGAAATCGAAACAAGCTTACTTGGAGGATGATGTAGTAATTAAATGCTCGTTGTCATCACACCGGGGTGGGCACTCGCCATGGCATCGTCGTGAACGTTCGGCGATAAATCCAGGCCGCATATTAATGTAGGGTAGCGCATAGCATAACCCACCTCTAACGGAGGGACATATGTTCCTGTCGCCTACGTAGTGGTCGCATGTTACCTGTCTAGTTGCGTTTATTAAAAGGAGGAAATTGCATTCAGTACAATTGCTATTAGTCGGTGCTTGTTCCGCCAAAGATTTCATGGCACATTGCATTATGCATTCCTGATATCCAAGTCTATTGTTCTTGCCACATGGTTTTTTCTTAGTATTCAGTCGCTTGTGCTTTATATTCTTAATGGTCAGCAAGTTATAGCTGTTGTGTAGAACATGGGTACCAAATCCTAAGTCATTCATTTCATTCAGTAAAAACAATACAAACCCAATGTTCTGCGGCAAGATTGCCTGATGTATCATATTGTTCGGTTGTTTCATAAGCAGGTGAAATCCTAAAAAGCTTATAACTAGTCTATCAGAAATCGTTAGTAACCAAAAGAATGGCCAGGGATTCGCAGGGACCTGCTGCTGGATGAAATTGGATTTAAATAATGTAATGTGAATTACGTTTGTAACGACACCGAATAAATACAGTCAGCTTACTAGAGGCTGCGATGGTTTTAGGCATATGCAATTCAAGCAACATAAGATACGCTTGCTGTCGAAACCCTAATTTTGCTGCATATAAAGGTTATTCCTGAAAGCTGTGCATGTAGTCACATGCTTACCTGCTGAAGATCCCAAAAATCTTTGCTTTCTACCACGAATCACAGGACACAGACCAAAAGGTGTGGAGTAGAAGCTGGCGTTAGCACAACAATCATTTGTTTTGAGTGGTAGGCTGTCTGAGCTGCATGACTGCACAAGGTCCTCACAAACAAACCGAGATCTGAAAAGTACATCCAGAAGAGATCTGTTTTGAAGTTGGAGCAAACTGTCCATTCTAAGTCCAACGTCGTATGTTTGGAATAGGTTTTGTTGAAAGTAGCTGCGAATTTCTATGTATCCAAACGGGCTGGATGTTAGTGTATTTGCACCAATCAGATTATCAATAGTTTTCAATTCAGACGAAGAAGTCATGTTTAGCCAAGTTCTAACAGTGTCGTTTAAACGAGTGACATTGTATCTAAAGGAAGAAACAATGACAAATATGTTGGCAACAGCTAGCACCAAACGAGCTTTATCTTTCGAACGCTTTTAGAGACAAAGCTTCATTGCGAATACTTGTGCATACTGAAAACAAAAAGCATAGAACAGTCCGAATTATTTCAATCCAAATCCAAATCCGAATCCAAATTTTCGTTTAGAGTGCACCCAGTTTGTATGGGGTACTGTCAAAACTGAAGAGCGAGCAGCGACACAGGCGATGTTGGAACAGTCTTGATCAGGCACCATACGTTAACAAAGGGTCAGGCCCTGAGAGAGCTTTTACCGTGAACCAATTTTTCGAAGTGTGCTTGTACCTTAAGGGGGGGGGGGGGCTACTAAAGGTTTGCCCCGACTTTGTCAGATTGGCCTACTTTTTGGCGAGGATATAGAGCATGAGTGTGGTCAAAAAAATATCGGGTGCTGAGATCTTAGTTGCCTTCCAGCCATGTGCAGCCGTCGCGATTATGTGCCCGACCCCCCATTTTTCACAACTACCAACATAATTAATTAAAAATTTCTACTGACTGCTAGGCCCAAGCTTCAAAGCTGTCATTCGCCAATATGATTTGGCACATATGTCCCTACCTGCAGAAAAATACTAGATGTCTGTATCTTATCTGCATCTAAAGGAATTACTCTTCAAAGTTGAAGTTTTGGCAAAAATTTTAAAAATTTTGGCTAACGAAAGGAAAATTTTATTACTGGTGCGAGCTACAAGGCTGTAATTTGGCATAGAAGGAGGCCCTATAGGAGTACTCATTTGTGCCAAATGGCAAGAAATTCTGCCGCGTGAAAAAATTTTTATGTCAACTTTAATCTTCAAAAATTACCTAAAACGTCTTTTTTGGGGAAAGGTAGCCCAGAAATCGAAAAATCAAATTTTTTCAAATTAAATTTTTTTGAGATATTTGAACTCAGCGAGGTCGAAAACACCCCCACAAAAGATTTCAGCTCGATTAGTGAAGGTTTGCGACTGCTATGGCTGCAGAAAGCCTCTACACAAGATCCGACAGACTGAAAATGGCGGTTTCGGCAATTTTTGAAGATTAAAGTTGACATAAAAATTTTTTCACTCGGCACTTTCACTTGCCATTTGGCACAAATGAGTACCCCTATAGGGCCTCCTTCTATGTCAAATTACAGCCTTATAGCTCGCACCAGTAATAAAATTTTCCTTTCGTTAGCCAAAATTTTTTAAATTTTTGCCGAAACTTCACCTTTGAAGAGTAATTCCCTTAGATGCAGATAAGATACAGACATCTAGTATTTTTCTGCAGATAGGGACATATGTGCCAAATCATATTGGCGAATGACAGCTTTGAAGCTTGGGCCTAGCAGTCAGTAGAAATTTTTAATTAATTATGTTGGTAGTTGCGAAAAATGGGGGGTCGGGCACATAAACGCGACAGCTGCACGTGGCTGGAAGGCAACTAAGATCTCAGTACCCGATATTTTTTTGACCACACCCATGCTCTATATCTTCGCCAAAAAGTAGGCCAATCGGACAAAGTCGGGGCAAGTCGATTTTAGTAGCCCCCCCCCCCCCTTAAGCACAAATTAAAGCAAATAGCAAATAGTCATATATTCCCAATTTTTAAAGAATTTGCAGAAACATCAATTTTTTAAAAAATTCGGAATTTAGATTTAGATTTGGAAGATTGAGAAATTTTATTGAAAAAGCCCAGCGAGGCGGGATATTTTTCGGAATTTTGATGCGGAACTTATTTGTTCCAGCTTTTTCTGCTCAATGTTTCTTTTCCCTCGCTCCTGACGGCGCTGTTGCGGTAGGGCTGTTTATCTTTTCCGAGGTGGGGGTGATTTGAGCCCGCCTTATCCTCCAGTCTTAACCTATGTAGCAGGTCCTCACCCAGGTCCGGTGCCAAAAAATGACCAATAGACAGGTTGACCTTTGTAACATCTTCTAAACCTTATTTGCACGAAAGGGTTGTCGCTGTCATTTTCTTTTTATCGAAGGACAATTTGGGTATATTTGAGAGCTAAGGCTTTATTACAAGTTTTTTATACACACAACGATAGCTTTCTAATTATACCCATATCAGCGCAATTGGACAAGTTTTAATTTTGACCATTTCCAACATCACCGTATTGAGTACTTTATACATGCCGCATTTTAGTGGGCCCCCAGGTATCTGGTAGCATTTCCCCCACCCCAAATGCACATGCCAATTTTCAGCCAAATCGGTCAACCCCAGCAAAAGTTAGAGGAGGTGACAACAATTTTGGCCCAATTTGCTCAGTTTTACCAATGTTTTACTTTTTTGAGGACCCATAACTCATTTTTCGTACATTTTTGTGCTTGTCCCCATTACAACCTTTTATCCACGCAAAGAGTACCTTCAAAGGATATCCATATTGAGCGGTTTCCGTTACTTTCAGCTTTGATCATTTGCAGCATCGCCGTATCGAGTCCTACCGCATGTCGCATCGGAGAATGCCCACCCGGATTCAGGGAGCGTTTCACCCCACTACCTACCCACATGCAAGATTTTAGCCAATTCGACAAACCCAGTCAAAGGTTGGAGAGGGGACACGTACGGCGAGCGATAAATAATAAATAACAAGGTTATTTACATGAACGGGTCAATGAAGTAATTTTTCCTATTATCGAAGGACATATATCAATTTGGCTGTGTTTTCGCGTGTTGGTGCAATTACAACATTTTATGTGTACAATGAAAACCTTCGAATAATACCAATGTTGGACGGTTTCCGTGAGTTTCCGTTTTTTTGCCGTTTACCGGAATACTTCACCCCAACACCTGCCCACGTGCAAAAGTTTAGCCAATTTCCGGAACGACCCCCAATGTATTCGGGAATACTTCAAACAACCCAACCGATTGTTCCAAATCGGCCAACCTTGGTAAACGTTCAAACACTTGACATCAATTTTGACCCGTTTTGACAGGTTTTTGCCATTGCTGACAAATGTTTGGCTCCGCAGTTCATTTTCTTTACATTTTGATAGTTTGGCCCTATTACAACTTTATTCTGCACAACGAGAGCCCTCAAACAATACCATGGACAGTTTTCGCTACTTTCAATTTTCACCATTTGCAGCATCACCGTTTCGTGTACTTTCGCATATCGCGTCCGCATCGACTCCCTATGAATCTGGGAACACTTCACACCGCCCCCAAACAACATGCATAGTTTCAGCAAAATGGGCCAACCCTAGCAACGGTTGGAGCACTTTGTTAAGAGAATATGCAAATGAGGTTATGTTCTTCATTCAGTTAACTCAGTTTACAGCTAATTTACATATTCAACGTCTCTTGAGCGCTATATAAACAGCGCGATTGTTATTGTGACTCAGCCTGTTACTTGCTTGTGTCAGTAAAGTTCTTGGAGTAAAGGAAGCTAGTCCAAGATCTTACAACATTCATATGAGCCAAATTGGGCAACTTTCAGTTTTTACCATTTTCAACGTCGAGTATTTTTAACCTTAGTTGCACCGGGTTGCCAATGATACATGCAAACCTCCACGTCACGCCCTTCAAGATGAAGTATCGTATCACCCACTCTTCCACCTCTTTCCAATCTCGAGATCTCGGGGGGACAGAAATCCGGAGAAGAAGTAAGGAAATAACAGGCTGATTTGCAGGAACGGATTGCCGCTGCATTTATCCTGTTATAAACGAAGTAAGTAAATTATACTACGATATTGCTCCATGGCCCTATAACTTCGTCCTTGGCCCAAATTGGATTTTGAACCATTGTCAGACTTTGGTGCTATTACAACTTTTCCGTACTCACTTTTCAATGGACAATGCTTCAAATTCCGGTTTTTTCTGGAATTCCCGGGTTTTCACAATTTCGGCCATAACTTGTGCTACACTCATTTCCAGAGAATTCGCAAGAAGCAAAGTTGTTCAGCTCATTCTCTTCCATATCGACCATTTTTGAAAAAAATTATCAAAATCCGAAATTTTCCGGTTCGAATATCTCGAAATCCTTGATATCTCTGGTAACTTCGAAATTTGTAGTAACGGTAACGGTAACGGTAACTTAAGTTTCGAAATCAATGTGGTCTAATTAGCCTATGACCAGCATTTGAGCGAAATCGGAGACAAAAAGGTTTAAGCTACCTTTGGCCCCCTTACCATTTTTAAAAATGCCTGGATTCGCCAACCCCGGAGTTAGTGAAGTATCGGATTGCCCTCACTTTCCTTAAAACTTTCATGTCACTCATTTCCGTAAAATGCGGCAAGCAAGAAAGTTGTTCAGCTCGACAAGCTCTTTCATTTGAGTACCATATTCGGGAATATTGGGAAAAGTTTTCCAAATCCGTGAATTTTCCGGAAATAACGAATTTACTTAACCCCTACCCACATGCAAAATTTCTGCCAAATCGGTCGAACCAGTCTCGAGATAGAGGGGGTTTCAAGAATCTGTAGAATAATAAATAAAAAAATAAATAAACTAACGGACATACCCAAATTAAAGGGTATTCTTTTTTGGTAAAAAACGGCAACCCAACAAGCAAATAGGCATGAACGTGTTGCCGCTGCATTTTTCCTCTGAATAATGCACATTATCTCCACGTACATTTGGAAGCTTCGGGCCTTTCATTACTTTTTATCTATTCTACGAGTGCTTTCGAATGGTACTCTTATTGGGCTGCTTTTCGTTACTTTCATTTTTGATCATTTGCAGCATCATCGAGTACTTTACGCATGTCGCATCGGGGAGAGCCCCCAGTTGTGCGGGAGAACTTCACCCCCACCCCTAGTCACATGCAAAACTTTTATCCAAATCCGTCAACCCAAAGCCGAGTTCAAGTGATTGACGGAGAATAACAAATAAATAATAATAGCGGACATACCCAAATTAAAGGGTTCCCTTTTTTGTGAAAAAAGTGGAAACGCAATAACGGACGTACACAAATTAAAGGATTGCCTTTTTGGTAATAAAAGCGGTAACCCAATAAACAAGCTTATTTGAAGTAGAAAGTAGAAAGTGTCAGTGTAAAAACTTAGTAACTAAGGTGTCTGTGTGAGGTACTATCACCGATAAAGCAGGCAGAAGCAAAAGGGATAACTAGCTAAATATTAACAAAATGAATAGGTTCAAAAATTTCTATTGTTTCTTTAAATTCTCTCTTTAAGTTTCTTTCTCTAGCCAGCCAGTACTTTAAATTCTATCCAGTTTGGTCCATGTTCATTTGAGCAGTGTTCTGCTATTCCACTTTTGTATTTTTCACCTTTCTCACATGCTTTCTTGTGTTCCTTTAGTCTCTGACTCAGAGGTCTGCTCGTTTGGCCAATATAAACCTTTTCGCAGCCATTGCAAGGCACTTCATACACACAATCCTTAATTTCAGTTCCTTTTGTTCCTTGCTTGCACAATCGTGATCTCAATGTGTCGTGACTGCTGAACACTAGCTTTACACCGTAGGAGTTGCAGATTCTCTTTAGTTTGTCGGTGCTTCTGCCTGCGTAAGTGACAACTGTTAGTTACTCTGTTTTCTCCTCTGGCCTTGGTCTGGTTATCCGAGCAGACATTGCTTCACTTTTTACTTTAGAAGGTTAGCCGTTTTCTTGGAATGCTTTCTGTAGTATGCGCTCTTCCTTCCTTTTCAGCTGCGGTTCCTGGCAAGCGGCTGTTGCTCTGCTGTGGAGGCATCTTATTATGCCAATTTTGAAACACCTCGGATGGTTTGATTCGTAGTGTAGGTATCGGTTTGTGTGTGTCTTCTTTCTATACACAGATGTCTGAATACCTCCACTAGTCTTAGCTATTTCGACATCATATGCTCAGATCTGTTCTCTGTGGGAGACTGGTGTCGTTCTCCAGTTTCGTTTCAGTGTGTCAAGGGCTCGTGCTGGAGAAACACTCGTAAACAGGCTCTCTTCATTGAAGCTTACTAGATGGTAGTTCCCTGATGGGCTTGCCCCTTTAGTTTAGCTAAACTAGATAGTTAAACTAAAGTTAAAGTTAAAAAAGTTATTGAGAGCAAGGATTTTTGCATGCGCTCCTTTTATATTACGCAATTAGCTAGCAAGCTTGTGAATGTACACAAATGCTTGCACGTGGTTGCATGAATTTTCACGGCATTTGGAACTGAAATTGACTGAAATATTGGAAAATCTTCACAGCATGGAGTTGGGAGAAACTTCTTTTCATATTTTACCTGCCAGCTAAATAAGGGTCTGGGGATATGCATACATTAACACGGGGTCCGATTCTAGGGGTGTCTACCCCGACATCGCCACCCTGTGTACCCCTAAAAAATTCGAAAATTTTAAGAGGATCTGCACCGAAATCAGCAAAAATTGCGAATGTTTAACATTTTTGACCAAAAAGTAGTAAAAACGGATATTTTTAGCGAATTTTAAGAAATGTTTTGAAAACATGTCTAAAATCTGCTAAAAAATGACCAATGTTTGGCAAAAATTGCAGTGGGGTCTACCCTTTTTTCCTTTTTGAATGAGAGGGTCTGCCCGTTTTTCCTTTTCGCTGAGGGGGTCTACCCGTTTTTTGGCGGTCTGGGGAGAGTCTGCACCCTTCCCCCCCACGTTATCCTATGGGGATCTGCTGTGAAAATGCAGCAATGTGACAAGCACATTTTCAGAAATATCATACACTGACTTGTATAAAATTGTTTTCTATAATTGATTCGAAATATGTATTGATTTGGCATAAAATCCAACATCTTGCTCTTAGGACAGCAAAGCTGAATTGCTTAGTGAGCGGGCATAGGAGTGCAAGAATAACACATCCAACGAGCACAAGTTAATTACTACGAACTTCGACTTAAGTCTAGTGATCCTAAGATCACAAAACGTCTTGCTTTGACAGATAAAACTGTGTACCGCATATATGGGCACAATATGAAGTCCGGAATCTTTAATGAGCTTTCTCTCTTTGTGACGATTTGGACTTTGAAGTCTTCATTAATGTAAGTTCTGAAAGCAGTGTGGCTGGACAACAAACCAAGTGAAACGCATATACCAAAAAGTCCCGCCGCTACGTAGAGCATCTTTCCATGACCCGTGAGGATTAAGTCGAGGAAATGTAAGGTTGTGCGGTGAGCCACGAGTAGTCTCCATTTATTTAAAGTTTCTTTAACCTGAAAATACTGTCAATACGATGTTGAAAGTTCTTATGGTGATAGTACATGCTGTAGTTTTGAGGTGTTACTCAAATAAGGTCGATAAGGCCCAAGGACTGCTTGATTCCCCTAAATACGAGACCTACTGCGACTACCATTTTTATAGAGAAAATTTATCTTTGGATGTCATGGTCCAGTAGCAATCAGAACGATTTTCAAGAACTGCAACCTGTTAATCGGAATCACTTTCAAACGTGTTATATAACTTATAAATGTAATTGTATAACCGAAAGCGCATTATATATCTAAATTGATGATTCCTTTTGCAGACATCAACTTTTAACCATGACTACTCATTCATTACTTGTAGTAAAGAAACCATCTTTTTTGCTCTTGTTAATGAATACAACGAAACTAACTTTTGATTTTCAAAACGTCTTTACTGCATTTTGGAAAGTGTATAACCTTTAAATTTTCTTGTAGACTGAACTAAATAATGTTTCCGTGAGACATAGGTTACATCAGTCCGTTGCTCTATTAAATACCTGGGTACCCTTTTTAGTTGTTATGAAATAGCTTTTCGTATTGCAGAAGTAGCTAAAATGTATGCGCAGTCTGTGTTCTGCTTACTTTTCCAGACATTGGCAAGTAACTGTTTTATACTATATGCCTATTCAAAAACGTGTGACTACAGTGTGGGAACGAATTCAAAGTTAAGCTTGGATCAATTGTGCCTGGGTGGTTCAATCGGTAGAGCGTTGGCCTAGAAAGCCAAAGGTTGTGGGTTCGATCCCCACCTCAGGACCGAATTTTTCGGGTCGGAGGTGCTGTAGTGACATCCTTCTTTCTTTCGTCTATTATTTAGCCAGGAAGCAGCTATGGGGCAACTAAAAAGGGTCCCGGTGTATTTTTGTGTAAAACACATCTGTCAAGAGGCAACCCTCTAGCATGCACACTAAATCTTCCAGAATCGTTGGAAGAAATTTGGTCCTGTTTATGCAAAAACTACATTTTTATGATAGCACCCAATGAGATAGCAGTTGGAAGATGACTATACACCTCAGAAAATATTTTAACTAAAGGCTTGCATAGCTCAACAAAGAATTGGTTATTGAGTTTTGCAAACGATTTGTCTAAAACAGCAAAATACGAAAAAATGGTAATAGCTCACGATAGCGAAAAGCTAGAAAGTTACTTCAAGCAGCAAAAATGTAGAGCACAACAAGATCTTTCGTACGAATAAAATGATAGCCATGCAGCTGCTGTCTAATGTGTCAAATGTCTAACTGCCTTGAACGGAGACGTTGAATTTTTGAAGGACGTTGAATTTTTGAAGCTGGATTGAGTGGAGGGTTTTAGAATGCTGAAGATAGGAACGTTTTATCAAATTTTGTCTTGATATGGCATGTCAATCAACAATACATGCCCAAAAGAAATAATCACCTTAAATGTATAATTCAGACTTTTCAAAATTCATTGCGGACCCTCAGATTACTAAAAAGCACAAAAATATTTAAAACAGATTTAAAGTTTAATTTCTCTTTTGAGTTTTTAGTAAATTTCAACAATGTCCGACGTCGTTCGCCAGGAAAAGGAAATAATAATCGAATTTGAGAACGCTACTACTGTGAAGTGGTTTATCAGTAATTTAAAAGAATCTTAAAATTAGATACAGTATATAAATTTAATTTAAGATTATGTCTGAAATTCAAAGTTTTTAATTATTTCCTAACAAGGCTTAGAAACAAATGAACAAGTCATAACTTCCGACATTTTGTGCCTACTTCTCAGATAGTCACAATCTGTCCGGAGTACGGAAAGTAGTTTTGAATCCGGATCTTTTGGAATTGTCCCGAAAGTCTGTGACTACAAAACATTAGTCGCAAAATATACGAACAGAAAACTGAAATAGTCCAGAAATTAGGCTACCCATCAGAGCGAGTTTAACGTGACGGGCCCATAAGAATGAATTAATGATGAAGCATGAAACCAAGGACAGTTTTTGAACTTAGCAAAGACTCTTGTGTCTAATGGTTTGATAAGTTGTTTAATTTTCATTTTTGAATTTAAAATTCAGTTTTCGAATCTTTAAACTCGTTAAGGTATTTTCTTTGTTTCAAATCCACACTCTCCTGATGGGTGAGAAAGGGGTGATCGTACTTGCTATGAATTGGCTTATGACTTAAAGTAAGCTTTTATGCATTACTGTTTGTTTGCTATATAAGTAAGCTTTATGAGCCGATGCGATTTGCGAAGCATGTTTATAAGTGTATAATGTTATATATTTATAATGTTATCTATTTATAATGTTGTATATATAGCAGTAGCGGTGAATCTGATTATTCTGCAGAGCGCTCCAGTCGAGATGTATTAGTTCGGCTGCATGCCATGCCAACTTTTATGTAGCATGTATCTTATGCAACATGTATCTTATCTTATGCATATTATCTCACCTACTAGCATACAGACATAACACAGGTAATCAAGAACCTGTTTGTTAGAATATTTAGACCATAAGCAACGTACCATTGTATCTAACACCAAAATGACCTAAGCGTCCCACACCACTAACGTCATTGCACGAGGCCTCCAAGGTTTGCCATAAAAGTATATCACTGCTGTGTTAATGAAAGTTTGAGTGAAAAATAATAATCCTTAATTACGTTGGCAGTTATAAAACCCATGCATTTGTAAAACCCTTTAGATAGCGATATAATTTGACATGCATTAGTGCTAATGACACAAACTCGCTAGATTTCCTTTGAGTTTCTATTTCGATTACCTATTGCCTATTACCTATGCTTCTATGAGCTTAACTAGAACATAATCGTGGAACTCCTTGCTAGTCTTTTGCCTGAAGATAGAATTAGGTATGATGAAAATATTTTAATATATGAAAGATAAAAATTCTTCATAAATTGACGCTGTCGGACCAAAACTCAAAATGGTATGAGCTTCCTCTTGAACGTTCAGTCGGTAAGCGCACAATGGTTAAGGTTAACTCGAACGGTTAACGAACTGTGGTTACAAAGCTCTCCTTTTTCCTAAGTTAACTGCTTTACGCAACACAGAACATAATTTGCTGTTTGTTTGTCGAGCATCGCGCGGATAAATTGGTTATATATCCCCACAGTGCAGCTGTGAGGCCTGGACGTAAGTTGCATAGCGCAGCAGTGTGGGTGGCTCAGCTTCAACATAGACAGCTTAGCTGCACAACAAAAAAGAGGACTCTAAGTCAAGGCAATCTAACTGCCATTTGATTTTAGAAATTGCGATAGCATATGCTGCAACATCAAAGCCAGACATCATAAGTTCTCTGACAAGCTTCATTTGCATAAGTACTCTACACCACGGCATCGCTTGCATTCAGTAGCTAATGCAGCGTCGCAATGGTTGCCATTGTGTATGGCGCTTATGCGCTTGTCGCACGCATGCTACACTTGGACACTTGGAGCAGCCTACGCGTTGTGAGTGGAAGTTTTGTTGAATGCATGCAGAGCCGTGCCATAAACTACACCTGTCCAACTTAGCCCCTATTTTCTCAAATCTTGTGACTGCCTTAATTTCAGTGATAATTCCGACGTGTCGGTAGTCTTTGTGTTCGTAATGCTTGACAATATTAGCAATGCTACTGTTCTGTAGTTGATGGCGCTTGAAAGCAGTGTGAACTTGTATCAATTAGATATAGCTCAGTAGTCCAAAAAGGAACATAAAAGCAAGATAAAGATTAATGAACATAATAACATGTTAAATATTAACATACATAATTAAATTACTTAACAGACATAAAGCCTGTGGAAAGTCAAGTACTTTTAAAGGGTAATGGTAGATATGGGTCTGCTCCTATCATGCTTGCATCATTAGTACAAACCTATTCGTTTGTTATATTTTTAAAACCACAATAGGCCTGAACGAAAGGTACAAGAAAGTCCAGTAAAAACTTAATATTTAATATATTAAATTCCAGTTAATACTTAATATAATTGCATTCGTTTGCTGTATACTAGTGCGTGTGGTCTATATGTTATTGCGTTTTTGTTGTGGCGGTGTAAGGGTTATGGAACTTTAAAGCTATTTTTAAATCTTTTGGTGTGGATTGTACAGAGAATGATAAAATGTCGAAAATTTGGTGGAGGTATTTTCTCAAATTTGATTTGTCATGCGTGTACTCATATTCTATTTTTCATGCGATTGTTAACAATAAAGAAAATATATAATTCTAGTAGTTGGGTATGGCTTTGAATACTAGTCGTGTATGTGTATATGATATACAATATTCATTCTTACTTACCGATAGATGTTTTTGGATCTCAGATCTTTTTCTGCTTCTGGAGTGGCTGGAAACGGTTTCTTCTAATCTTAGTGTGGACGCTTTATTGACGTCTTCTGAAAAATATAGCAATTTGCATAGCTGTACAATTCTGTATGTAGAATAATCACAGGGATATTTTATAACGGATAACTTATACCGAATTGTGCCATTTTAATTAAAATGATTTTAACCAATTCAATCAAAATGTAGACCTATTTGACACCAGCCTCAGTGTAATGGGTAAAGACTGAACTGCAGCTGTTGATAAAAGTTTCAATTTAAAGTTAAAGTTTAAACCTGTAAAGCTTACCGAGGTTACTAAATGTCGATGGTGATGATAGTGATGATGATGATGATGATGATTGCTGTGTGTGGTCAAATAGTTTGGACTGGAAGAGCTCTTGGCATTTATAGTGGGAATTTGGTTCAAAAATTTAGGTTTGGTGCTACTGATTTGGAGCAAATTTTAACAAGTAGGCCCCTAAAAGGGTCATTATCTCGCCGTTGAACTTAATCGGTGCTTTATCAAAACGTTTCGGACACACACATATACATAGGTATTGTTTGGACCTACAGAGTTGGCCCAGATCAAAGTTACAGGCCCTACGCAAACCCAGAATGTATTCCCAGCGTGACCAAAGCTAAATTTCGTGCAAACTATTACTCCTTTATTACCGGATTTCAGTGTTGTGATGAAATACTGCAGAACTCTGTTGCAGATCTCAATTACGTCAGTTTTAAGATGCTATTTCAGTTTTCAAGCCAGCGCGTGCCAGGATCTGAAAGCCAACTCTGGTATACATTGTTTGCAGGATATTTCTCACCACCATAGAACCATCGAAGCGGAGGATGTTTAGTTAAATGGGTATTTTTTTACATCTGTCCCCAATTGTTTCACTCAAGCACTGGTATGAGCAACGCCCGTATTTCGTGCCCTAAGTGGGCATTTTCTTAACTAGGATTTCTTAACTCCTGATTAGGCTGGAAATTGGAAAACACGACGATACCAACTATTTATTAGGGTTTTAGTCGGCGCTTCAACTCGTCCCATGATGTACAAATGGTAATATATACAGCAACACAAGTGCCAAACAATTTCAGGCACGAAGATTTACAGATTATGAAGTTTGGGCAGGTTTTCATAGCTGATCAACGCTATCTACTGTCATTGTATGAACTAATTTGCATAGATACAAGATGTATAAGGCTCTCCAGTCACTGATCAGTCTAAGCCGCTATCATAAGCGTAAATGCAGAAGATACCCGAAGCAAAAGATCATCATTTCTATTCCTGGTATCGGATGGAGGAGAATTCTGTATGTAGATATGATGCAGCTAATCCAAGAAGAACCTGTTGAAATTGTGGAAGAATTGATCCTTGATGAAGAGATGGACGTCAAATAGAAGATGTGAGAAAGTAGAACCTGAAGAAACAATGACATTATGACATATTGATGACAATTGTTGATGTGTATTGGTGTATTAATTGTGACTAGTAAACTCATATAGACAGTCAACAACAACAACAACAACAACAACAACAACAACAACAACAACAACAACAACAACAACAACAACAACAACAACAACAACAACAACAACAACAACAACAACAACAACAACAACAACAACAACAACAACAACAACAACAACAACAACAACAACAACAACAACAACAACAACAACAACAACAACAACAACAACAACAACAACAACAACAACAACAACAACAACAACAACAACAACAACAACAACAACAACAACAACAACAACAACAACAACAACAACAACAACAACAACAACAACAACAACAACAACAACAACAACAACAACAAACAACATTATGCTTATTGTGCTATTTTAGTGCTCATTTCAGTGCTTATTTTAGTAAATAGTTACTTTAGTTCGCAAACATTTCATCCTATTGTCCACGGTGCAATCCACGTGTTGTTTTATAGGTACCAGCCAATATAACAAAGCTGTTATAACCATAAGCTTAGAACATGCGCTAACCGCAAAACGCGTTATCAAGACTAAAACAAAATAAATGCTAGTCCTGAAACCTGCAGATTATGGCACATCATTGCAGTTAGGCTTTAAGGAAGTGCAGACTTCCTCGTGTGCCAAACATACAACCTGCCGCAAGTGCTGTCGGTTTCAGCGCTCCGTTCCGACTCAACTAAAGAAGGAAATAACTTCATTAGAAAGATTTGTGTTTTCCAAATTTCCGACTCTCCCACTGCATTTTTTGCGGTTTGGATGTTGTAAGTCCTTAACAAATATACCGTACCATTACGTAGGTCGCTCATATCCCCAGCAGAGCACTAACCTGCCGCCTGCTAGCAGGAGTACATAATAGATGAGAGTAAGAAACTCTTACAGAAACTTAAGTATAGATTAAAATTTGGGTAGCCCTTAAGCGGGCTGTTGGGATGCGTTGTGGACCGGATTCGACCTCAGTGAAATGGTCTGTCCATGTGGTGAACCTCGGTCCTTTAGTTTAGTGAATGACCTTGCTTAAAAGCTCCAACACAAGGTTTATTTACGTAAGTATTTGTCATCCACTTACAAGATTTGCCGAAGTCACTTACGTCAGGGATGGGTAAGTACTGACGCAGTATGTTGTAAGGCTTACCGTAGGCAGATGGAAAGAAATTAATGATGATGGCGAATTGGAAAAACTCTCATCATAGGTATTTGTAGTATTTCCATTTTGTCTAGAGGTTTAAATTGACTCTGCAGTAAGCGTAGACTTGCAAGACATGATTAATACTTACATGCTTGGGTAAGCAAATACTACGTGCTTAGGTAAGTACTTACACATATACTTAATTACATGTAAGTAAGGCTAACCTTATTGTTGGCCTTACGTTGTATAAGAATATTGTGTCATTGAGGCATGGCATAACTGTAGCGTTTTAAAAATAAAAATAAAAAAACAATGACAGCGGTGACAGAGAACCATCCCGAAGAGCTGTCTTTAAACCGCGCAAAGTGCTGCACAAGTCTTACGCTAGTCAGTTATGAAATCTGATTCTCTGATGTTTCAGTGCTAGCGTAGTTTTACATACGTTAGCAAACAGTAAGCTAAGGGTACAGAAATGCCATTCATGCCGCATCCTAAATGCTGAACCGCTCCATGATGAATAACTCAATGGTATTTCTGGTGCACTTTGAATGTTTAAACCAAACTGGCTACCAGTATTATGCTAGTATTTAAAATATTTGATTCAAGACTAGTGATTCAAGTATAAAAGAACAGTCAAGAAGTGCTGAAGAGCGGAAAAATTGTGATTGCAGAGTTCGCTTCACGCTTGCGCAATCAGCTAGCTGATAGCGCCTGCGGGCAGCGTGATAGCTAACCAGTGTCACTGCTAGTGCTTTTATTACGTGATTTGAAGCATTCTTTATACATCAGAGAAATTCGCTGAATTGTGACGTCAGTATTAACTCAGTTGGTTTTTATGTCAAAATGAGTGCTACATCAAATATTGATTTTTAGTAAATTGAGTAATCGAAATTATGAATTAATTGATGTCTCACAACAAAGACGTTTTATTGATCATTTTGCTTTAACACGTAAGCATACGAGCTGCGGGGGGGGGGTGTTTGCTACAAAAGATAGGGTTTCTACTTTCAAATTTAAAGAGGTATTCAAATAAGCGATAAGAACTAAAGATAATAAAACTGCAATGTTGCCATGGTTTTCTTATAAAACGTAAGTAATTTTGTAACAGAATCTAGCTTTTTCAACCACTTTTGGCTTGGCAGGCGGGAGGGCACAAAGAACAACAATTGATTAAGAATGTGTTTCCTTGCTTAAAACGTCAACACCGATAGGGGACCTTGGCGTATTGCCTTGCATCTCGGCACGGCAAAGTATTTGAGGAAAATTCCAGAAAGCAAATATCTAAAAACAACCGGCGGGACGCGAAATGCATAGGGTTGGTAGAAAAAGGAGGAATTTATGACTGAGTTAGAGTAAAAAATAGTGTAAGTCAAACGAAGGAGTGAATAGACAGTTCAGATTAAAAATTAATAAGAATAAGAAATTAATTAATTAATTAATTAATTAATTAAGAAAGAAATTAATAAGAACTGTGATATAATATAATGTAAACTGAGGATATACGGGCAAGTTTCAATTTAGCCTATTAAACACATGAGGATTATTCTTTCCAGAAAATATTGCAGTAATTAATGTTTTTAATTTATCATTTTAACAATCTGTAAAATTGGCATTGACGCAACATCTAATTAAGACAAAGTTAGCTACTAGGTTTGTTGTAGGTCACGTGATAGAATATGGAATAAATATTTGCATCAGCTGTCACTTATTGGAGCCGCTTGCTATAACAGACCAATGAGGATTATTGATTGATGTTGAAAAGTTAGGGGGGTAGGGGGTCTACACTACTCCCATTAGCCCCAGTGACCTCCTGTAGGCTAAAGCAGGAGGACCTAAATTGTTGGCAACATTAATAATTTTCCATGGCTTAATATTTTAAATTTTGAAAACTTGAGGTCATTGAGAAACTAATGGCTCTTAACAGCTCATGACAGCTCATCGAAAATTTGCCCGTTTGTTGTTGTTGTTGTTGTAAATTTCGGGCTCGTCGACCGATCGGCCATATGTGGATAGTTCGGCATGGCGGATGCCATGCCCCATCAAGGGCATGTGAATAAAGTAAAACGCTGTTATTACCTTGTTAGGCGTTTTGCAGCTTTAAACTACCGATATGTATGCTATAGCAAGGTATTCTACTTCTCACAGGAGTACAGTAGTAGTAGTGACACAGTACTACGAGGATTGAAAAACGAAAACATAGCAAATCTCGAGTGAAGTGGTTTTGCTTGCTATCACAATGTCAGTTGTGATTGTCTGCAACAGGAACAACGATCAACGTTTTTCTGGCGAGAATTTGCAGCGCCAATCTTAATTGGCTGTAACTAAAATACTAGTCAATTGTAGGGCATGGAGAAAGTAAACTTTTAGCACGAGGATGTTATGAACAAAAGCAAGTTTTTTGCTTCCTGTGAAAATCGAAACTGAATAATAAATAAATATATAACTAATGATTTGCAATTTCTCAGTTTTTATCCAGGAAAAAGTAAGAGCTTCCCGACGCCCGCATATAGAATACCCTAATTTCGCTCCATTGGGTTTTCTGAAGTCGCGTTCTCAGTCTTTTCACTCCTCTCCGAGTCGAACCAGGAAAGCAGCAGGTGCAGACCAGTCTGAGCCCGCAGGTTCCGCTCTCCTCGCGTAAATTACCAATCTTAAGATTCTGGTATTGTTTACCGAACTGGTGTAGACTGAAAATTTTGTAATGGCAACCTATATATTTGATCTCTTTAAAGCAAATAACCGAAAACTTGCATATTCTCAGATAATGTAGCTTTCATAGTTGGGCGGTAACTCACAAAATGATAATCAAAATGAAATTTTGAACAAGGATTACTTTCGGTTAAACTACGTTAGAGAGCTGAAATTTCGTATACGAAGAGAGGAATATCTTGCCTTGGATAATTTTTGGGCATTTTAGTTACTGTTTATCATGTCGAAAGAAAACTACCCAAAAACGCGCATTAATGCCAAATTTCAATATTCAACAAGCGATGTCTCAGTTGTTCGTGGTTCAAACGGAAACTTTAAAATTGAGCTTGCAATAGGTTTTGGTCAATTCGCACACCAAGTTTGAAAACTCAACATTACTCGAAGTATGAGAAAACCTTGTTCAAAACATAAATTTCCTTCAGTATTTAACGATCAAGTTAATGAGTGCTTAGCTAAGTGCTAGCTTGCCATTACAAAAGCGCAGCAGTGACCAAATGAATTGTTAATTTTGTTATCCTGAAATAGAGAAACTGGTGGGGGGGACGAAATCGGGTGGGGCAGAGATATATTTCTATATATGTTTTCAGACGTTTTGGAAATTGCGGTTGGAACGAATAACGTTAATTTATTTGTACTCCCCCTTTCGTAGTTTTAGTCCCCCGGCACCCTTCACGCATAGAATATGACTGAATATTGGTATTATGGATTACTTTAAGTTGCAAGATATCTACAGTCATTAAATATGCATGAATAAGTGATATTAAACGAAAGCAATGGAGTTTTCTGGTAAATTTCGATTTTTCGGCGCAGTAGATACATCTGCACGCTGTCCACTCACCGAAAGCAATCTGGTTCGAACCTAAAAATCAAGAACTTTAAACTTTTTAGTTTTTTTGCAGTTTCTAGTCTGGGTTGTGTCTACTTATATTATTAATTAATGAAAGTATTACCTTTGTACTAAAATTCTGAATTAGGTCTACATACTATGCCATTAAAAATACGTAGAATCTAAAACATAAAGTTGCAGTTATATTCTGCTTCCTTCCAGCATCATTTAATAATTCTTAAAACTAACTAGAACTCTTATCAGTTATAATGTCAGTTTTTTGCAATGCCAGTAAAATAATATTTAATGCATCGAAGAAATCAATTTAACAGAAATGTAGTAAGGTTGTCAATTGACAGCCTAGTCGTAGTTAGACTGAATGTTTCCTGAACTCCAACTGTCTATTGTAATCTCATTTCGGTCACACAGACGCAGTGATGCCAGTCCAACTGCAATTCTTCAGCGCAATTTTAATTAAGCTGAAAATGTTTTTTGACTGCTGCATATATAAAATAAAATATGTCCAGATTCTGTGAAATATTTCTAACAACATGAAAGCTTTCCATACTTTTAGTGGAACTCTTAATGGCTTGTGAGTTGTTAGACATGTTTTTGCTTAATTCTCCAAGAAAATTGTTGTTTGTTGTTAGTTGCTAGTTGTTAGTAGTTAGAAAATAGTTGTTTATCGTGATGCAACATTATGTGTTAATGCAACATTACTTGTATTAATATTAAAAGACCTCCCTTATCGATCAAGCTTTTTGAATTTAATTACTGATCTATTAATATCTGTGGTATCGGTGATAGGTGAAGAAATTACTCATGGATTTGACGATCAGCGTAACTGAACAATTTCACGTCTAAATATTGTGAGCTTTGGTGTTTCAAACGAAGCTCCTTTTTCGGCGGAAACCATATATTCCAACAACAATATATGTAAATTTAAGCTTCCCATTCTACTGCATCCATATAATAAGGGATGCCTGCAATATTTCTGCTATAGATTGAGTTAATGACATCGTTGTAAATATAAATAGGCTCAGGAACTCTGTTAGAATGCAGCGTCTTTCTGGTTCAACAAAATGGAGCATAAATTACGTCAAGTTTTAGTCTATTGCATACGGAACTTTGTATATTTAAAACTCAGCAAAGAAATGCTTTGGCTTTATCAATTACCCTTACCTTTATTTTGCTGTACAAACGTTCCGTAATTGGAATAAAGATTATTTTTATATACTAGCACAGGAACATTGCACGAGTTTGGGATCTTTTGGGATTTTTGACATTTTTTCTAGAATTCTTGTCAAAACTAAAATCTGAACATGTGGAGATTCTTTCGTACGTTTACAAAACTTGAAACATGTAGATCTAAACTTTGAGGCGAAATTATTTCAGTCAAAAAATCAACCATGCAGCACCTTCAACTCCGACCATTACCATCTAAATATCAGTGGACAATCAAAACTCAAAAGTCATATCAATACGTATAAATCATCCAAGCCTTATGTCAAAACTCCAAGAAGTCTTGAAAAAAATCAATAATCAACTCAAAATAAAATCTTAAAATCAAAGCAACAGTACACTGTTCGCGTACGGTAGAGCAAGCCTTTTTTGTACTAGTAGAATGTCGCACCAAAGTTGTAAGCGGGCCGCGGGAAACTAGGCCTACCCGCAGGCCCGCGCGGGTATTTTGCGGGTATTTTGCGGTTTTTGCCTTGAACAACTCACTAAAATTATTTAGACCATAAAAGTGATAGTAAGCACATTCAAAGACTTAAACAACATTTCTTCAGAAATTTGTCTTTTGTGGCATCTCGTTCTTTTATTTCCGTTTTCTGTAATATTATTTAAACTCATTACTCTTTCTTGCAGTACATAATGTGCTTCACGAAAGTCGGGTACGGTTTCTTCTGACACTTTTATGACAAGCATTTTTATAACCACTCAAGTTTTGTTTTACTCAAGTTTAACGGTAGGTGCTAATTTTGTGACAGTAAAATTCAGGAAACTTTTTGAACGCTTATTGCCCTTAACAAGAATACCAGACCCAAATCTTAAAAACAGCCTGCGTAATTGTACCAAAGCATTTGTGTGCAAAGTTCCGTTCCCTGTTGCTTTCTTTAAAATCTTCTTGGTGTATGTGTATGAATCTAACAAAATCAGTTTTTCGATGTCATCGATGTCATCTAGATGTAATTTTCAAAAGTTCACATTTTCGCGTTTCGGTGATGCTGAGTCGCAATACTCCAGAAAATTGGACACATGTGAGATGACACAAAATTTCGCAACTTTGTATTTAGCGTTCTCCCAACTGGAGACGTTTTAGCTTGTTTTGTTTATATTTTAGCTCAAACCAAGAAAAATGTCCCTCCGCAATTGTGCGAATTTTAATCCAGCCAAAAATCACGCGAATCTTTTTGGTTGTTTTTGAGAAATCTATGTTCAAACAAAATAATAGCATTCTTTTTGCCAAAATGGGTTTTAGCTAAGTCTCTAGCTTAAGGCAACAAATCCCAGCTAACAGCCATTTATAAAATAAAATTTATAAAATATAAAATAAAACAGCCATTAGACCGTGCAGACAATTAACAAAAATTAAAGACTTCCTTCTAATTTGTACTGGAAAACACAGTAGCTATTCCCAAACATTACAAGAAATGAGGAAACTGAAATTTTTTGCGGCTACTTTGCGGGTACCTTGTCTCCTGCGGGCCGCGGGTAACGGGGCGGGGCGGGGCGGGGCGGGGCGGGTACCAATTTGCGGGTAGCAGGGCCGAAATTCGAACCCGTGTAACGGGGCTAGTAGGTTTTCCTACGTACTAACACCGTTACCACACCCAGACGTAGCGGACGCGGACGTAAGACCGTGGCACAGATGGATAACGAACCGACTTCAAGAGACGGTCGGGACAGCCTCGCCAGACAATATACGCGGGGGTAAATCAGATCCTAAGGGCGAGATGACTCGCACTCTCACTCACTCAGAGCATATGTACACAGCAAATAACAGGGGGAATTAGGTAGTAAAGCAAGCGCTCACAATGACGGAAATAACAATAATGAAGGGGGGAAGCGAGTGTTTTTTGCTGAACCCTCCCAAGAGCGCCCCCTAGTGAGAATTTCCTCCAATTACGTAGCTCCCAAGTCACGAGGGGTGGACCCACCCAATCCCAAACATACACGTTGGGGGAGCTACGTGACATGCAAAGTTCTCCCAACCCAAGGTGATGATGATATACAAAGCCGGACGGGTAGCTATGCTAGCTACAGCCGCCAGCAACGGAAAGGTTGATCGTGTGTCACCTTGATCCGTTACACCCGCTCACAACTCTGTGTCGCACTGTACTGAATACTGTACTGTACAGCGACATTACAGTGTCCTTGCTTGGACTAAATGGTAAGCGTATTATCAAGCTAAACTAGTCTGAACAGATCTTTGGAAATAGTCTGAACAAAACATTAGACTAGGACATTGTCTTGACTAAATTGTGGGATACGTGTCTTGGAAAAAATTACTCTTAAGTTTTACTTTTACTACTACTTTTATTTAGTTTTAAACTTACAATATTAGCTGTTCTAATTCCTGCTAGTCCAGAGTAGACGACATGCCGCTACAAATTAACGTGGCGAACCCATAGCATCGTATGGAACTTCTGTCATTGGTGAATCACATCTTCTCAGTAGAAGTTCCGAAGAAAAATGATTAAGACACAATAAAGAGTCGTTTACAGTTTGTTTGTTCAGTTACAGCTTATTTGTTTTGAAATGCGATAGTCGTTCCCTGCTAAGCTATAACACTCATCCAGCTAAATATAGAAATTATTAGTTGCGCATGTTACCAATTGGTGGTGTTTCAGTAGTCGATTTTAACTTCAGTTTCAGTTTCAATCGGTAGTCCGAAATAACTTTAGGTTTAGATTTGTTCAGTCGGCGGACAAAAGTAGTTTCAGCATTAGTTTAATTTAGTTGGCAGCCTAAACTTGTTTCCGTTTCAGGTTTCTTACGTCACTATTATCAAGGTTCGAAATAATTAAGACTACCGATTGGTTCGCTGCATATGCTTACACGATTTGTTTCTTGGTAAGCTTATCAAGTGGCGGCTTGGCAGAAGTAATCTACATAGCTTTGGGTTTTACTTCCAATTATTGAGAACAATTTGCTTTGAACTAAAGAGGGTAAGCAAATATTAAATACTCTAAATCAGGTTATTGCAAACAATGGATAGAAACTAGAACTCAGAAAACATACCGGTTCTGCGAACGCGTTCGTTTCTATGTCAAGCTTCCAGTTACAGCTCTGTTTCGCATTCAAAACAGAAATTGCCAGGATGACTGATTATTAGATAATTATTATTTTTGTCTCAAAAAAATTAAGCAGGTTTGATTTGATTAGATTTTTGGCTATAAAGTTTTTTGAAATTTGATTTGATTTGATGAATCAATTGAAAAAATTGCATCAAAACTTTGATTTGCATAAAAAAATCAAAATAGCGCTACCGATGAACCGTTAGTCTTGAGCTTGGCAATCTTGAAATTCGCAGTGAAACTTTGACAAAGCATTGGTTCTATTGTTTTGGTAAAATCTGGCAGAAACCTTTACTGTTTTGTTTAGATACATTAAGGTCCTGTTGATTCTGTATATGTAGAAGCCAAATAGACAAATCTGCCAGATACCTATTTGGTATGAAATTCTTGCTTGATAACGGAATAAGATGAAAACGGCTTGATTTGAATTTATCTGGTTGCCAAATTCTCACTGTATAAGATAACCCAAGAAAATGGATAACTTTAAATTTTAAATTTAAAGGCAATTTTAAAGGCAAATTTAAAAGCAATTTAGTACTGTTTAAATGTTTGCTTGCAGTGCTGCTGAACGTGTGTAAACAGTTCATTTTCTAATTACATGTTTCTAGTCACATTACGTTTGGAATGACAAGACTAAAAGTTTAACTTTAATTTAACTAAGTTTAATTTTGAAGTGCTAACAACGGAATTTGTGAGGTGGCCTATTCCGCCGCTGTCACCTTTAGCCACTTTTCTGGGATGAGCTATCCGAATGAGCATAGAAATATAGCTTCCATTTTAACCATTTTTAAAAAATTCTAAATACAATCTGGAATATGTACTGGCGTGATACCCACTGCTTCCTTGTTAATTTTCTGGGACATTGAAATATTCGAAAGCGGCCCCTGAGACAATAGGCACGAGCACGGGTCTAAACATTAGCACCCGTGTTATCGGCACTATGACAGATATACGAACAAAGTTACATGTATATGTTATAGTAAAGGGACTGTATGTGGGCCACCCTGCAAAGTAGGCCGTGAAAACATATTTTTAGATCTATGTTTGCTTCAGTTGAAAGATAGAGCCCTATTATGTATCACCTGATAGCACAAGACAGCCGCCAATTGGCCACGTGATTAGATTATCCAATGAGATTAAATGCCGTTAGATTTAAGTCAGTCTACTCTGAAGACTGGTGCGTGATGGCTGGTTCGAAGAGGTAAAGGTGATACTGGATGCAGCTGGAGTGCAGACGTTCCGGACTGCCTTTACAATGTGGATGAAACTGGAGTTCAACCGGTAATAGATGGTCAGTTATTTGTGGTACCAACTGGTAGAGATGTTCCAAAGTTAACCCAAGGTGAGTGTAGAGTCACAGTCACAACGACCATTGTAGGATGCTGCAGCGCATGTGGTCATTATGTCATTAGGGTGATTCACAAGGGGCCTACCATGCCTGCAGCCCTTTCAACATATAAAGAAATGGATAAGACTACCCTCCAGACTGGTTGATTGAAACTTCTGAAAGTGGCTACATCAACAGCCAACTGTTTGAGAAGTGGTACGACCATTTTCTGCAGCATAGGAAGAAGCCTCCGAAGAAGAAGGATGTCGACTGTACTGTTTCTGGACGGCCACTGATCCCACACCAATCTTGATCTCCTTCAGAAGGCAAGTTCAAACCGCCTTGGCTTCATTTGCCTCCAAAGTCCCAGCTCACAGCACTCACTGCATGCAACCTCTTGATGCTGTTGTCTACAAAGCGCTGAAATGCAGCTGGCGAACAGAAGTTGATGCTTTTAGTCTGCTTAAAGCAGGGACGAAGGTCATACTACGCACTTTTGGAGAAGTGCTTCGGTAGGCATGGGCTGAAGCAGCTAAACCGAACCTGCCGCTATATCCGGATTCCTTTTGATTCATCACGAGTTGACAGATCAAAACTGGGAATCGGTCGTTTGCTCAGGCACCGTGAAAACGGCAGCAGCGACAGCAGTGATGCCGACGATAACGATGATCAGCGTGCAGATAACCTGGTCAGTTTTGGAAATACTGATGGCGAAGCCAATCAAGCAGCTTTGCCATTGGCACAGCCTCAACGATTCCAGCAGAATGGTCTGCTGGAGCTCCAGCAGAATAGGCCTAATGCTCGACCTTTCTCCTTTGACATTGAAACTTCGTCCTCCTTTTTCAGCAGAGTTCGTTTGACCTTCTGCACCCACGAATCTTCCTTTACTTGAGCAAAGAAACTTCACCATACCGATGAACGCAGTGGAATCTAGAGTTAATGCTGTGGTCGATACTGCTCTAGATTCTGGGCTTCGGTCTCCTCCTCCTGTAACCTACGCTGCACCGGCGAGTCGAGCAGAATCGGCGCTTCCGTTTTCTCCTCCTGGAAACTATGCTGTTCCGGTGAACCACGCAGAACCACGCAGAGGGTATTGGAGTTTGAACCGGGCTCTATCCAAAATTCGCCGACATCATTTCGGCATATTCTACTTGAATATTCGTCATCTCTCAGTCCTGACGCTTTGGATAGCGGTATCCGAAGACCTGATACAATTCATATAACTAGTCCAGACAATATTTTGGCGCAAACTCATAAGAAAAATGGCGGAGCCCCAGATAAATCCGTCAACTGATCAGCAAACGCGAAATCCGATACCGGTGACCTCAAAACCACGGAGGATGAAAGGCAAATGCTGGATTTGCGCAGTCTGGAGGATGGCCTACGGCGATGCTGCAGGCGATGATTGACAGCAGTACAATAAATGCAGCACATGGCAGCATGAAAATGGCGACGGAATCGCCACTAAGAAGTTCTTTTTTTGTCGTGTTCGTTCAAACAGTATGAGCCAAAATTAAGACAGGCAGTGCATATGTTGTCTTGACTCATATTTGACCTTTATTTATGTGCTAGTAATTTTTTACCTTTGCAGTTTTGTGGGAACAGGGAGTTTTTGTAGTTGTTAAAGTCAGGCCCGAAGTAATGCTTTGTGAAGACTTTATCGTTTATTGCAATGTTTAGCTTACATGTCATGTTAAAAATCTGTTTGGATGGTTCATTAAATGTCAAAGGCGTTTTATTAGCAGTATATACTAGATGTTTTGTGACATAAACAAGGACACATTAAAAGACCCCTGGTCCACTTTGTAAACCCACTGATTCACTTTCCAAGACAGCTTGTAATCTGGATCACAACCATTAACCAAGTTTAATTAGTAGTTTAATTGCTAATAAATAAGTGGTTATCTATTTTACTTTGAAACTTTGGAATCTAAGAAAAACATTCTTATAATTAATTACTGAAAATTGTTACAAATGCATTGAGTAGGAAAGCATTTAGAATATTTCCAAATAAAAGTTATAGTTTTGACATAAAAGGTGACCCATATTCAGTCCCTTTACTATATGCCGAATATTCATAATTGCCTATTTATATATAATAGGCAGAAATTTTGCCGATTTTATATAATATGCAATGACTTCTTGCAGAACATTCAAAATGATATTTACGTCAATAAAATAGATATAATAGATATCTTACTGTAGAGATTTAGACAATACGATCTCTGAACAAACGAAATTTAAATCACAGAAATAAACTTGTAGAAAGTACGCTCTGAGAGCGTGACCCCCGACAAGCGAATTTCTGGAGAAGAATTAAAAGATTGCAGCAGTTCGACAGAGTGTGCGCAGGTCAGATTCCTACCGTCCAATTACCCTAGCCAACTGCAAAACAACACGAGCGAAAACTAAAAAGTGACGCAAGTTTACTTTTTGAACTCACAAGAAAAGTTTACAAAAGATAACAGTAGCAAATATAAATTTCAAATAACTTACAGGCACCAGAAACTAAATTTCAAACAAAACAAAGGACAGAGAACAAACCTGAAGGGAAAACTTCCCCCACTATCAAAGACCCGCCAACTAGGCGCCCAACAGACGGAAGCAATGAGGCGTAAAGAGAGAATAAAGGAACCGCCTATTCTCAGGAGACAAAAACCCAACACTGACGTGCGCGCTCAATTTTGAATGATGACAACAATTAGCTAGTCCGACCGTGGGCCTATACACAAGAGTAATAATTTGAAAATAATTTAGTTTGACCGTTCATGAATTTAGCATTACATTTTAGAAATTCAATAGAAAATGACGAAATATGAATTTATCGTGAAGTTAGCAGTACACTTTGTAATTTCAGATGGAAATACGCTTAGACTGACCGAAATAATTCACATTACGTTTACTTTTAGCATTCTAAGAAGCTAACATTCTAATTTTAATTAACCCTTTCATTTTAATTTTGAATCTAACTGTCGAATCTCAATTTTTAATTTTAATTTCAATACTTTGCCATAATTTGATTTTATATTCTGTTCTTTTGTCAGCAGTCTTAAAAACATGTTAACAATTACATTTTCATTTACGGATGATTGCATAGCTTGTTTGTGTATCAAATTTGTAAATTTCATTTTGAATATTGGGCAAGACGTCGTTACCGATTATATAAAATCAGCAAAATCTCTGCCTATTAAATATAATGGGCAAGTAAGATTGCCTATTATGAATAATCGGCAAAACACCTTACCTATTATGTATAATCGACAATTGCGTTGCCTTTTATTTACCTATAATAGGCAATTATATATGAATTCGTACATATACATATATTCGGCGCAAATTTTGGTCACACCATTCTTGAACTAGGTAGCAGCTGGAGAGGTCTAGTGTCTTTTGTTGCAAATCACCAGTAGGGGTGCATAAAGTGACGAGGGGACTTTTTAATTTAGCCTGCCTAGCCTTCAGGAGATAAGCATAAACTTTGCATTTTCTTTGCCTATTTCGGCTAAACGTTTTTAAGTCCCACTTTCACTAGAAATGTCCTTGAAGTCAAACAGAATGGCGTTTTTGGCCTTTTAGTGGTACCCATACATAGTAAATCTGGGTTGCTGAAATCGATGAGTATACTGCCGATACCGCCCGAAGTGAGCACTGGTCAACATGGCGTCTGTGGTTCCTCGCCCAGGATAAAAGTTGGCAAAACTCTCTATAAAACTCACTAGAAAACTCACTCACTCACTTTTCGGCATTTTGATCGTGGGCATATATGGTAAATCGACTAGGCTTATTTAGATGGGCATATTGCCGACTCCGATGGAAGTCACCGATGGAAGATTGGGCCAACTGCCCACTGGTCAGACACCCAAAACAGCGTTTTCCGCGTTTTAGTTGGGGTTTGGGGTCGGGAGTTCAAAAATGAAGCCAAAAATGAAAGTCTCCATACTAGTCATGTTTGCTGTCAAATGGTTATCCCTTGACGAGGCGAACAAGTTTTTTCATTAAACCACCCACAAAATGTGTTTGACGTGACGGTTAGGTCGGATGTAAGAATTCAATGGGTTTATATAATCTCTTTTTTCCCTGGCGTACGACACTGTTTAAGCTCCTTATACCAATTACCACATTGCAGAAGAAGGACCCTTTAAAGTGGCAGAAGGGCAAGAAATGAAAATGCTCCTCTGGAGCATGAAAAAGTAGTATGGGTGATTGCGAGGTTGCAAAATCAAGAGAGGAGAGAGGACTAGTCTTTAAAATGCTTAATATGAGGCTAGGCTCAAAAATAAAAGAGGACCAGGTTGGGCAGGCGTTTAGTGGGTCACACAAGGGTTAACATTAGTTCTTGTGTATGTCACGCTTTCTCCTCATTTTAAATTGGTGTGTCTCCTTTCCTTCGTTTTTCTACCTTCTTAAGTTAAACTGTCACTCGCTTTATTGAGTTGATGTGTATCCCGATTTTTGATTTTTTAGATGATGCGTCGCGCGCATATTTCTTGAGTTGATGTCTCGCGCCATTTGGGGGGAGCTGTAGATGTCTGCAAGCAAAACTCTTTGGCTCCGGTGGGAATCGAACTCACAGCCCTTAGACTTGCAGTCGAGAACACTAACCGCCCGGCCATCTTTCGCACAAATGAAGGAGATCTAAAACGATTTGTTAAAGAAAAGAAGAAAGGGTGACTAGTGAAATGCTTAGTTTCAGTCAGTGAATTGTTTTTCGCATTTTGCCGTTGCTTTGTCTGTATTCGTTGTGTTTCCTTTTTTCGAAAGATTGCTGTGATCAAGAACGCTGAATGTCATTGATCTGGCTTTGCCAAATTTTGTTTATCAGGAAATATATAGGTGTTCGTGTTTATTCTAACGTGACTAAGTTATGATCATATACCGCAGCATTTTTCGTATGGCAAGTTCGATATAAGATTTATGGTTTTCCTGTGAACGGAGATTAAAACATCGATAACAGACACAAATAGATAAATAAACTCTATTTGATTGCGACCGACTGGCCGAGTGGAGAAACATTAACAATGATGCATGTGTTCGATTCCCACCGGCTTTATTAACGTCCGGTTTTTATTTTTGATTACTATGACTGGTCGTCCACGTGAAAAAGTCGAAACTGCAAGTCGAAAGGTTGTGGGTTCGATTCCCACCGGCGCCAAATAGTTTTGCTTGCAGACATCTACACCCGCCGGGCGCCTGCAGCACTTAATATATGGGTGTTTTCAACTGCTCAGGGCGACCGGTCCAGAAAATCTAGTTGAAATTCTTTCCTTTGATACGCGTCTCGAAAATATAAAAAATGGAATAACTCAAGCTATTTTCGATCAAAGGAGCTGAAATTTGGAGTGTAAGACTTTCGTGCAAGGAAAAAAGTTCCCAGCAAAACCCGTGGCTGTAGCATGTACTATTCTTTCTGGATATATAAAAGCGACACTCTTTGCAATTGCACTGGAAATTTCAAAAAAATTATAAAAACGAAGATCTCATCATTCCTTTTCGGAAAATATACACTTTATGGTAGATATCTTGAAACGCGTTTGAGACATAAAGAAAACAATTTCGCTTTCTACCGTTATTGGTCAGACTTTAGTTTTCATCATAGGAGACACGTTCTCCTAGACTAACCCTGGATTGCACCAAACAAGATTACGACTAACTGCGGATTAGCTGAGCACCAGGTCCAATTTTTGAATGGGAAACCAACAGTTAGTCCCCAAGTCCTAATCTTAGCTGGTGCAATCCAGGGTAAGTGTGCGAAGGCAGTTTTCATAACTGTTTCAGCTTGCTGTGTCGACATGAATCCAGTCACCATATACCATCTGATTAACTGTCTCACTAATTACAGTAGCTCAATAGCAGACAACCTGCAGCGTCCGTCGCTGGCGGGCCCAGTTTCTACTGTTGCCAAGGGGGACAACAGTGTCTGCACTACACCATCCTGTGTGGAAGCCGGTAAGTGTTTAAACTATGCACAGTTGAACATTAAACATCAGAGGACGTGGTGTAAAATACTCCACACACCACATACGGCTAAGCCTCTGCGAAATTCGTACCACAGAAACACGAAAGCTGAGTAACCAGGTTGGTTACCTTGCCAACAAAGTGCTCACAGATCTAGAAAGTTAAATGTTAAGTACCAGCAACCATTACGTATATACAAATTAAACTGCGTTTTCAAGTGCATGAGTCAAAGCTGTAATGAAGCTATGTTAGCGCTTACATAACACTGTGAAAGCTTTCACAGACTTCACTCCTGTGCTTTGGAATGCTCCGGAGTACACCAAATATTCTGTTTTAGGTTTTGTATTCCTAAATTATCCTTCCCCAATTATAGAACGTATCTGAGGGCATAAGCGAAATTTGAGTCCAAGCGTTCATGCTTCGACTACCAAATTTCGTGACATGGTATTTCGAAGGTTTGTGTCAATTACTCCGAAGCACTATGCCTCACTCCAGTTTGAAATGCTACATTGAATATTTAACTTACATAAAGTGTGGATTACGGTTGCTTCAAAAAACCGAAAACAGTTCTGACACATTCTGAACTAACACAGCACTATATTGAAAGCTTGAGTTATATTTGGACTCAGCAGGTGAAAGTGCCAGTATAAGTTACTTTTCTGCAAGGTTGGAGGCGATATGAATATGACCACAATTTTAGCCTTCAGACCTAAAGCTCAAGGTTATTTCTGAACACAGATTGAGTAGGCACACCTTCTCAACCTTTTGAAAGCCCTCGAAACGTAGCCATGAATTAACCCTGACCGGGCCTAATAACTGGTCGAAAACTTGGGTAGGCTATGGGGAAGCAACGTCATCATCAATAGAGTTACAGTCAAAGGTCAAGTCTATGCTTCGGCCTGTTTGAAGCATTAGAATTATACACCTTAAGTTGTTGCTGACTTGAGAAAATGAAGGTGTACTTGGCAGGGTTTGTGTTAAGTCAAAGTTTGATGTAATTAAAAGTGACACTTGTTTAATTGATGACAAAGTTTAAAATTGTTCATAGCACGAAATTTCTTCCTTTTTCTTTATTTTCTTTCTTTTTCTTTCTTTTCTTTCTTTCTTTCTTTCTTTTCCTTAAACTGAAATAAGCGAATAGCTGTAATTGCGGGACAACTCAATGCAAAGTTGAGAAAATTCGTGTCACTGAACGCTTGGCGGATATTCAGTAGCATAAGGCCTGTTGAGCAAATTCCAAAAAATGCCCCTCAGCCATCATGTCCTCCATATCTTGGCACTAAAAAAATTTTCGGCCGATTCTACATTCTGAGAAATCTATGTTTAAATTTTTTCTATATTTAGGCATTATTTCTGAAAAGTTTTGCAATTTTTTTGGTAAGTTTGCTATTTTCGTAAGCTTATGTGAACGTACTAATTATAAGCATACATTAACACGCGGTCCGATTCTTGGGAGTGTCTACCCCGACCTTGGAGATTGGTCTACCCCTAAAAACTTTCAAAATTTTAAAATGGTCTTCTCCGAAATTAGCAAAAATTGCAAACCTTTAACGTTTTTGACAAAAATTTGTAAAAAATCACAATTTCTGGCGATTTTTAAGAATTTTTTGAAAACATCGCTAAACTTTGCAAAAAAATCATATGTTTTGGTAAAAATTGCTGAATGATCTACCGTTTTTTCCATTCTGGACACGAGAGGGTGTGCCCTTTTTTCTTTTCGCTGAGGGTGTCTACCCGTTTTTGTCGGTCTGGGGGGGTCTGCACCCCCCATTACTCCACGTTATCCCATGATATAAGCTCTCTTCAACTTCCAAAATTGAGAAAGTTATAGCTTTCAATAGGATCACCACAAAAGCACTGTACAAAAGGATAACACCACCAAAAGCGGTTGGTATCATTTACAACCGCAGTGGCAGAGACTGAAGAAAATGAAACGGTATCCTACATATTTGAATATTTCAAACATTAAATAACCAGAATCCTTCACATTCTTAAAAATATAGCTTTCTTAGTTGAGTCGTAAGTCAGAAATTGAAAGAATAAAATGAGTTTTTGAAAAAGGATTACTTTTGATTAAATTTTGTTGGCGATCAGAAACTTGGTACACAAACCCAGGAATATCTTGCGAGGGTCATTATTTAGCATTTTACTTAAGCATCTTAAGCAGCAAAGAAAACTATTTTTTCAACTACGTTTTAACCTTTTCAACGTTTTCAACTAACTATGCTTTAAATACTGCTCTTTTTTAAAATTCAACATGCGATATCTCAGTTGATGATCCAGCAGCAGGCTTTAGTAAGTTCAATTTTGAAAACACAAAATTACTCGAAATATGAGAAAACCTTATTTAAAACATAAAAATCTGCTTCAATTTTGTGAAATTTTGATTTTCAACGCTATACATAATAGCCGCGTGCTGTCCGCTCACCGAAAGTAGTCTGGTACGAGTCTAAAACATGAAAAGCTGTAAGTTTTTCATTTTTTCTATTTCTTGTCTGGATTGTGTTTACTTCTGTGAATGATGTTAAAATAATTCGGAAAAGACTAAAGACCAAAAAACTCAGGATGATTATTTTTCGTCGAATATGAAATTTAGGCCAAAATAAAATTTTCTTATACTTCAATTATTTATTATAAAGCTAACACCAAAATAGAATGTGAAGTTTTTTTTTTTTTAGTTCGCCCCACTCCAGTTAGCTCACGCCGGTTAGGAGTGGTGTCAGTACTGCACGAATTTGATTTTTTTTGACTGGGGAGGGGAACTGACACCGACTAATTGCCTTCGCAATTAACCGAGGCGTTTGACAAGGCCGGCGATGTGCCTATTGCTGCTTATGCAATAAGCCCACCGCGGCAGCTCCACCCTAAGGCGGCCACCCCTTGGAATCTCGGTCAATTGCCAACAGGGGGGATAGCAGAAATTGGGTGCTAGAGCTTATTTTTTTCCAAGCTCTAGACTTGACATGATCCTCCACTTTGTAGCGAGTGAACAACCACTCGGCTACGGAGGCTCAATGTGAAGTATTTCTTGATATTTCCTTTGATTTTCATCTAAATTCGCTTAAAGTGTAGCGCTACCTTTACAAACAGTAAATGTAAATTACACTCTCGTGTAGGAACCTCGGTTCCTTAGCTAATTTGCCATAATCTAAAATTGAGCGCAAAGGTCAGTCTCTATCACGTTTCGGCGGAGTACGGTCGGGTTGTCTTTGTGTCCTTATAGTTGTTGCCAACCGTATATCTTGGGGAATTTTCTTCGGGGGCTGACCCCCTCTCCCCTCTCTCTCCGTCTGGGTCCTGGGTTTGTTGTTTGTTTATTTTTGTTAACGTTATTTGTTGGTCATTGAAGTTTCATGCTCTTAGACGTTATCCTCACCATAGGATGCTTATTTCCTTTCGGGTATTTTTCATTTTTACACTTTTTTCGGGGATTGCTGGATCCAATCAATACCAATCAATCTAATTAGAGAAAAAGTGTGTCATGCAAATTGCTTAACTTAAGCTGCAAGTTTTAGACTATGCGCCATTCCGTATTTCCCGAAATAATTTGACGCAGCCAAAATATCATCAACCAGATGTGGTTCCGTGATTTGATGGTATAATTTTGCTCTTACAAAATTTACGGAATTCCAGGATTTTAAATTTTTCCTTTTTTAAATTTTTAAAGTTTAAATTTTTAAAAGCTAGAGCTGACGAATTCTTACAGCATTAGACAATTTATGTGCTGTCCCACCCTATTCTCGGAATTCACGAAAACCTGACTAAATTGCATCTGGAAGCTTTTTCTAGAATTGGCCTTATGGCTGGAGTTTCTGTTTATTATAAAGGAACGGTATCTGTTCTCGCCGAGTGATTTCAAATTATGTCCACAGTTTGGGTATAATTAGAAAAAGTATTTCACAAAATCAGAACTTAACTTTTCAGGGAACTTTCTTTTTCGCTGAATGCGCTTTCGTAAAATGGCTAAAAATATCAAAACAAATATATGCAGGTGGACCAACTTTATTCTGATTCGGACTAAATCATTTGGCGACATATTGAATATCATAAATTTGTTTGAATAAACCTTAAAGTTTGGATTTTCGAAGCGCCTGTTCTGAAAACTTGTAAAACTAAACAGTTGCTTGTGGTTCGTTCTAAATTAACTGGGCTATGGATTGCCAAAGTTGGTGTTTACAGACTGCAATGCAAGTAAATGTGTGGTCCACAAACGTAGTGCAAACATTTTCTTTTTTTCAGCATACGACTTTCTTCGACGCATGAATCGTTCAGCCGACCCATGTCAGGACTTTTACGAGTACGCCTGCGGCCGCTTTCTAGCTGACAACGATATACCCGATGATTTAGGTTACCTTTCAACTACGACTGAAATGCTGGCGACTACACAAAGACAACTAAGAGGTTAAGACTGCGAGGGTTTTTTAATACTTACATGGTGAACTACATTAGTAAAATAAAATACCACTATTGTAAATTACAACTTATTTGAGTGGTTATTTATAAGGGGTGAATGAATGCAAGCATGATCTAAATCAAAAGAGAAAATTTTAATCATGCCCGGCTGAAACCTACCTTTTTGGGTTTGGCAACTGCATCACTACACAGGAAAGTACCAAGGCAAAGTAAAGTTAGAGGCACGAGATCGTTAGTTAGATCGTCTTCAGTTAGGAGGCGTCTGATGACATTGACATCTGTTTCCAGCGCTTTTGATTTGGCATGGATGTCACGCGGCCCACATATCCCAACAAAGACAAAGTTTAGAATTCTGGTTTTAATAATATATTGAGTTTTCAGGCTACAAGTTAACTAGCATCATCACCAGTTTAATGATATAAAAATAGTATGGCCTTCTGTCTAGTATAGTGCAAAAGATGTAATATAACCAAGAGTACATAATATAAGAGTAAGAAACTCTTTACACTTGCATGTACAAATCATGCTAGGTATGCTCGGTGCGTTAAGTCGGGACCCCCCCCCCCCCCCCGAAAGTCTCGGGGGGGAGGTCCCACTTAGCACTAATTACACGCTTTCATATAAGCGTAGGTGTGCTCGCTGATTTGCCCATTAGCGTAACGCTTACTGTAGGTAATGTATTAGTTATTTTAATTAATTAATTATAACCTTAATTAGCGTAATGCAATTAAAAAACTAATTCGACAACCTTGTCGCATTTTTTTGCTCTTTTCAACGATATAAAAATTGTTGCATAATACGAAAATTCGAAGGAATGTAATATGCAACAATTTTTATATCGTTGAAAAGAGCAGAGAAAATGCTACATAGTTGTCGAATTAGTTTCTTAATTGCATTAACCTAATTAAAGTTATAATTAATTAATTAAAATTACTAATAAATTACCTACAGTAAGCGTTAGGTTAACGGGTGAATCAGCGAGCAGACATACAATTATATGAAAGCGTGTAATTAGTGATATATGCGACCCCCCCCCCCAGGAGACTTGGGGGGGGGGGTCCCGAATAACGCACCGAGCATACTTAGTATGATTTGTACATGCTAGTGTAAGAGCTTCTTACTCTTATATTATGTACTCTTGATATATATATATATATATATATATATATATATATATATATATATATAACCAACACGTATACTATGTTACTAAACGACTCGGTTAATGAAGTGCTAAGGAACTGTCTCAAATTGCTAACATATTATGCGATTTTTACAAAGCGCATATTTTCTTAACAAAAATGCGATTTAGCTGATCGCATAATACGTTTTGTTTTTTCTGTGTTTTGACTGCAAAATTTAACGCTGTGTAAAGTAACACGCTTTTTTGTACACCACAGCTGAGCTGCTCTCAATAAGTCAGCTAAAAACTTTTGCAACTCCTGCTAGAAACGTAGGCTTTGTAAGAAGCTTAGTTTAAAAACTGCTACAAAAACACATTAGGCATTAGACATCAAGAGTGTTGTTTGTTTTGAAAATGCGCTTTTAGCTATCGCATTATTTGATTTAGAAATCGCATATTTGTTTGAAAAATGCGTTTCATTACAGCTTTTAATTTGAGAAAGTTCCTAACCTTTATTCTACTTTAACGTATGTTAGCCTATTTATCGGGTATATTAATATTTTAAATATTTCAGTTGTGCTGGAAGACCCTGAGAAAGCTGAAACAGTGTCCGAAAATGTTGTCAAGAGCATATATCGACATTGCATGGATATAGGTGCGTGGCTTAAAGGATCTATTGCTAAATTTCTAGAAAGCTTTACTTTTGTTAATTCAGCAGATTGTGTAAAGCACGAAGCTGTGCTGCAAGTGGATAAATTAGGTATTTTGACGTGAATCTATTAAGCAGTCAAAAATTGTATATCGCAGTTATGTTACGCGCAATATTGAAAAGCGTGCAATTTTGAATTTGCACGATGGTTCCGTGCAATTTTGAAATTGCATGGTCTTATCGTGCAATTTTAAAATTGCACGCTTTTCAATATTGCACGGAAACATCGTGCAATTTCAAAATTGCACGCTTTTCAATATTGCACGTAACCTATATAGCAGTGACAACAAATCATGCCAGCAGTTTGCCAAGAGTAAACCTGTATGTGGTGATTTCTTTAGAGACGTCAATCTTGAACCGTCATCGCTTGGAGTTAGGACGTCATTTTGTGTGCAAGTGCAGCTCAATTCTCTTTTTAACAAGTACCAGTTTTGCAACTAAAAAGAGACTCGGAAGAGTTTTTGTGTAATACACATAAATTGCATGACGACACTACAGTGTGCATATCGAACGCTGTAAAGACTCTAAAGCTGTAGCCTCACTCAAAACAACTTGGTCTATCACACATACACTAAACTATATATAAACTATAAAACATAAAATAGTCATATAAAGTAAACAAATGTCTTTATAAATGTCGAATTGAACAGTTATTATTTAAAAAAAAATTTAAATTATTTGATCTACCATATATTTTACACAAAGTATTTGAAAATTGAACGTTTGTTGCCAGATTCGCCTGGATGTTGGTCAAGAAAGCTGTACGCACAGCTGAAATCTATTTTGGTGAAGCTTTTTAGCTTATAATAGTTGGTGTGTGAAGCTGACTTCCCTAGGCAATTCAGATGTCACAAAAGGCTGTATTGATAAGTTTCAGACTCGTGTCCAGCGTCTTTTAAATTTTGAGGCACCAGTCCTTCAGCAAAACTGGTAATTGTTTTGTTATTTTTGTCAATCCTTCAAGATTGGAAATTTGAATGCTCAAACATTCAGCGCTTTAACAGATCTATTGCTGTATATTCAAGCACATCCTAACATATCTGAGCTTATTTGTTTAAGTTCACGGAAATAAAATAAATAATTGAAATTAAATTTAAAAATAAAACTTTTAAGTATCAGTTTGAAGGACAGGCTGCAGTTTGCGACAACCAATTTGCGCAAAAGTAAAATCTATGAATACCACTGCCTAAACTTCTTCTTGTTTGGGTAATTATGCATATATAGGCTGTAGCACGGACAAACGTGCACTAAGACACGGATATATTCTTGTTAAAATCCGACTGCAGGGAACGAGTATGCCCAGCGCACTTGGATTTAACAAGTATTCTGACATAAATTACATAATTCAATTAATTCCGTAAACGTAAATTAATAAATGCGTCATGTTGCTGCAACAAATTTATGGCATGGTTTATGGCTAATTGGAAAGCTAGTGGAAACGTAGCGTGCAAGTTTCTTTGAAGTGCACTACTCAGTTGTGGAGGGATCAGCCGTTATTGTGCAGGTCACACGCTTAGTTATTATGTACTCTTGATATTACCATTCTAGAAGCTGATGAAAAATATGGAAGCAAGCCAGTGTGGGAGTATATGGAAAGGCTCGGTGGCATTCCCATGTTGCATCCAGAGTGGACTGTAGATTCTCCGAATGTTCCATCATTAATTGATTTACTGGCAAACCTGGCGAGAGATGGGCTGCATGAACTGTTTAGTATTGGCCCCGGAGAAGATGACGGCAATTCAAGTCGTCCAGTTTTGCAGGTTTATTGAATATAAAGTTCTAATTGTACAGAGGAAACTTGTCAAAATAAATAATGTTTTATTACCTACGTTTACTGTCAAGTTTCCTTTCGGCTACCATTTCATTCACTTGAATCTACGTTTTCCCTAAAAATTGTAGCAGACAATGGGACTCGCTATACCGTGATAGAAATTAGCAGCACAAACAGTTACTGATTCAATCTTCATGCATAAGCAGAAACTAAAGTCTGACCAAAAAATCTTGGAACCGAACTGTGAACGCCTGCCCTGTCCTGAGTTAATCTTTGAAGGTAGTCCATATAAAGTAGAAATTTTTAGAACCCTCAAGACGAGGAGATTCCGGTAAAACCATCATACCTGGTAACCTCGTACCAAATCGATAAAGAATTCGATTCGACAGATTCGGAAAAAGAATGCTAATTTATTCATGCTCTAGTTTATTGGTCCTTGGCCCAGGAGATTTTCATACATCCGGTCACATCCAGTCCATGTCCGGTACCGGATGTCTAGGTCACAAAACCTGTACAGGAAGATGGGTAGGTCGTACAGTTTCGTTGATTAAATTTGGATTCCTCGGGTCGAAATTAGTCTGTATTGGAAATTTTGTACGATTTGGACCAAAACTGCGTGATCTATGGTCATATCTGGTTTTTCCGGTCTGGTGCGCACAATCGCGGATAAAAATGTGCGTTAGGCACAATGAGTAGTTGGGAGGCTACTTTCATTTTACCGGTGTTAAAGTAATCGAATATCCGATCAATTTCCGGTTCTGAGCTTTGAAATTTGAAACTTCTAGGGCTATTATCTCAGTATCCGGTTGGTCCGGAAATCAAATTATTTCATTAAAATGACATTTGTCAATCCCTAGCAAGCATCAAACTCAAATTACTTCATATCTGTGTAATTTTTGAATGATTGCGTTTTAAGTATGGTACAAAAATAAGTTATATTGCGTGCGACAAAGCTAAGCGTATTGGATCAAATTTCCTATCCGGTTTAAAAATTAGACAAAGCAAGGAAAATCAGCACGTTTTTAAAACGTTACCTTTAAAGCGAGCGATCGGCATTTAAAACGCTATTTATAACGCTATCGCTAAACGCTTTTTAAACGCTTTAAGACTGTATCAAAATTTACAGCAGATATGAAGTACATAATTGGAAGTTGATGCTTGTTAGGGATAGACAAAATATCATTTTAATGAAATAATTTGACTTCTGGAGCAACCGGATACAGAGACAATAGCCCATGAAATTACAAATTTCAAAGCTCAGAACCAGAAATCGATCGGATATTCGATTACTTTGACACCGGTAAAATGAATGTAGCCTCCCTAATATTGTCCCAAAAACGAACATTTGTTGTCCGCGATTCCGAGCAGCAGACCGGAAAATCGATTTTTCCGGTTTTTTCGAACTGGATATGACCATAGATCACGCAGTTTTGGTCCAAATAGGACAAAATTTCCTATACAGACTAATTTCGACCATAGTAATCCAAAAATTCAATCAGCGAAACTGTTCGGCCTATCCATCTTGCTGTACAGTTTCTGTGACCTAGACATACGGTCTCCGGACATGGACCGAATGTTAACCGGATGTTTGGATATGTCTTGTGCCAAGGACCAATATACTAGAGCATGAATTGATAAGCATTCTCTTTCCGAATCTGAAACGTTTTATAGTTTTGATATCCGGTTACCGTACATAGACCGGATATGATGGTTTTACCGGATTCTTCTTCTCCTGAGGTTACTAAAAATATATACTTTATCTGGGCTACTTTCAAAGGTTAACTCAGGATAGGTGCTCACAGTTCAGTCCTATCTTTGGTAAGACTTTAGTGTTACCCTAATATTTCGCACCAGTGTTTATTATCCTAGCGGCATATCATGGAAGGCAGGTACTAAACATCGTAGCTGAAAAAGTTACTTCGACTAAAGAAAGTAAATGTTATTTCGTAAAAGCGTCGTAGAAAATCGTAGATATGGTTAATATTACAACTTATTTTGGAAAAGTTAAAACGTCGGTGCCGCAGCAAAAGATGCCAATTTACACCTGATCATCCTTGAGTATGGACCTTCATTCCTTTGTATATTTGATAACTGATGCAAACAAAGAATTTATGGTAGCTTCTTATGGAGACAGTGCTTTGAAAGCAACGACAATGAGAGCTTTCGATTGATATAAAATTTAACATGTTTAGAAAAACTTGAAAAATCGCTATTTTCCAGATTATGGTTGTCAGACCTTCATAGGTACAGTATTTGACTCCAGCGACAAACTGGGTGTATTAACCTGAAACATTTTTGCCCAAACTTGACCCGAAGTCATCAGTAATTTTGCACAAATATATTGTCTAACATATTGCAGGTCTGTTTCCCATAGCTCAATGTTATTTGCCAAAACACCAAATTTCGCAAATTTAGCTAAAAGTTCTGACTTTTGCCCCAGAGAAATCTTGACAGGAAGGTAACTAGGATCAATTGGTATTATATTGTCAGACATGTTTTCTCATATGCTGTGATTTGTATGAAGTAGAGAGAGAATGTGGCATTTTTAATTAGCTTACACAATATTTCGTCGAAGTTGCTTACCCCGATTTTGTCGGTGCAAAACAGCCAAATTTGCCTGTTCTCAGATTTCAAAACTTAATTAAAAAATTTTGAAGCCCTAAATTAAAATTCCGTTTTAATACAAATCACCCTTCGAGATCGTGCTTATAATATGAAATGAATGCTAAACTGCCCCTTTTTGTCGTTTCGAGATTTCTCTGGCGCACGCAAAAATCACCACTTTTTCGGTTTCCTATGTTTCCTATGCCAACATGATGACCCCCCTCCCTTTGAGCTTAAATTACTTTTCAACCACAGATGATCCGACTTAAACTATATTTACACTCGTTAAAATATACCATTTAAACTGGAAAATTTGTGAAAATGAGCAAATTCGAAGCTGGTACAAAAATCAGACAACGTTTGGTTTACAGGCTAATACTTTGAAAGAACGTCGCACGTCTTGCCCTACTACAAATTTGAGAAGCCAAAAAAAGCCAAAAGCGCCAAAGAACACTTTTCATCCTGACCTCAGATATAACGTTTATTAATTTTTCCTTAACTTGAAATTTCAGAAATTTTGGGTCACCGGTTACTGGATCAGAGGTTGACTTAGTCACCGAGACACCAAATTTTGGTGAGAAATAGTGTCCCGGTCTCATCTCTGATCCATGTTGGGGGGGGGGGTGTGAGAAAGGCCAGTTAGTGAAGAGGGCCGCCGATAGTATAGGTATAGAATTGACTGCATAGAGTGTGACGCTTGTCATATTCTTATAATTTTGTCCGCTTGGTTTAACTAAATTAACTAATTTAGATAGATGAAGGCTCATTGGGTCTCCAAGCCAGAGACTACTACTTAAACGATGACCTGTACGGTCCTTATCAAAACGCCTATCTGGAGTTGTGGCTCACCTTAGTCCGCCTCTTGGCTGAGGATAACGGGGCATCAGTCGATGATGCTGATATTCAGAAACAAGTTCAGGCCGCCTTTGAATTCGAAAAGAGGCTAGCAGAAGTAAGGCAAATCACTGCAAAGGGCCGTCTTTAGCTCCAAGTCACCACTCTCTCACCCGGTACACGTGGGCCTGCATTTATCCATTTTATGCGTATTTCTATCCTTGTTGTTGTTTTCTGGGATCATAGTGATATAAAAATGGACATGATATTTTCAAACAGTGCTTTATCACAGTTAGAACCACAGAATTTTAATAACAACAATTATTCTTGAAGTCTAGCAGTTCGAATGAAGCTGGTTTATGTTCTCAATTGCTGACTAAACAAACACCACTTGTATTTTTCCTAGTCCAGGACACGCTACGTAATTGGTGAAATGTGAGCACCATCGCGAACAGTAATTGTACCCCGCGAGTATTTATCATACTGTGGGTGCAATAATCATAAATGTAGTAACCTAATACAACCGTTGACAATGCAAACATTTTGGACGTGACTAGCCAAATGGACGCGCACACAGCTAAATCCACCCAATCCAGCTCAACTGTGCGACAAATATATCTTGCAGCTGGATTATTGAAATGTAACCACCACATTAACGGACATGAATCGAAAGTGTACACAACTTTGTTCATTTGATTTTTGATTCATGTTCTGGAATGCATTTCAATCATACCTAAACCGTATTTCATAAGTTTGAGCTAATTTGCTACCAACATTTTAGTTTAAGTTTCAATAATTACCTTTAGATTCATGAAACACCAGTGGAACGGCAAAATATCACTGCGCATTACAACCTGCAAACATATGCTGACTTTAAAAAAGCCAACTCATGGGTTCGTTCTTTATTCTTTGAAAACTCCTTTACTTTTACTTTTATCATTATTTTGCATTTACCATTTCGGAAATGTTTGAATCACGTTCAATAGGACGATTTTTACATGTTTGTAAGTGGAAAGTGGAAGTATTTATTCAAATGCTTATAAAACCTGAAGCTAATAAAACCTAACCAGTCTGCTTGAACGTGACAATTTCATGTTGCTGACGATTAATCAACGGTCTAATGATTCCAACTAAGTAGCACATTTTAGTTAGCAAGGACTCCCTAACATTATTCCATCCACTAGTACTAACAATTTATTTGTTTATTGTTCTACTTGAAACTAGAATTACTGGCATGCTTTACATTTTGCAATGGAAAAATTAAATTGCTTTTAGAAGGCTTGCGATCGTGGCTAGTCGAAGTGCTTATTTCCTTTCATTTCGGTTTCTAATTTTTGAAATCTTAATAAATAAATTTTTTATAATTGTGATATTTTTGAAATGTCTGTTTTCTGTGCTTTTAGAAAATATATACATTGTCATCAATTAACCTGAGTAATGAACTCTCTACATAACTCACTCTTTTGGTCCAGCTTGAGTTTACTTGACTATCGTAACAGTTATCTTAATTTGTAGTTACAAGGCTATTGAGAAATCATCATCCGAAATTTCATATCTTTATATAGAATGCGTGTTTCTTTAGCACGTGTGACGCTGTCACGTTACGAAATCGATTTAAGTGTGCTGGGAAGACATACGTATTCTGCATTAAGGATATGATATTCAAACTCTGTTTTCCTGTTAACCTGACAACTACAATTTAAAAAGTAAATAATGTACTACAAATTGACGGCTATCCAATAACACCAAGCTTCAGTAGTGAAACCTGGTCAGCATACTTGGCTTATGTGATATATTCCCATATCCTAGCATTGTAGTTGTAACTAGCTTGCTACCTAAATGCTTTCGATGAACGATATAATGGTGTTTTGAAAACGGTTTTATTTGATTATAGATTGATTGGGATAGATACCTAGAAATTCAGTTACCAGCAGATGTTGTGGCTGCAATCAATGATCAATTTCCAATCAATTCGAATGATCCAAACTTTCTGGTTCAACTGCAGAAACTGATTGAAACGACGGAGGACAAGTAAATGGGTGAAAATAAAAAACTATAAATATCATATTGTATTTCATGGCAAGTGCAGAAGGTTTGCTCAAAAGTTGACCTTTTGTCTTTATATATTTTAAGAACTTTCTCTGTAATATTTCAGGACCTTTTGAAAATGTTTCAAGGTTGGCCTAGATTCTTCGAGCAACGTAAAATTTTCCTAAATATTACGTCTTTGTCGGAAGCTTTCCTATAAGACTAGAAGTCGTCAATGTTAGAAAGTGTCATGAAGTAGGTAATCTCCATAATTTTAGCCAGAGCTTACAATTTCCGCCGCAGTCACGACAGTTTGACGGTTGATCCAGCACTGCAAATGAAATAATTAATTAAATTTGCAATTTTATTTGTGACTTTGACATACTTCTATCATAGCTTTGCGTAGCTTTAATCAATTTTCAGACACAGCACAGAACACTTAAAGCAGAAACATGTCTTGTGTCTTGTCGCCTTGAGTTCAATTTCAAAACAATTGTTATTTAGTCTTTACACACAACTGACATTTCAACCGACCTTTTAAAATATGTATTCAATCCTTTTCACCAATTTTATCATCATTAATTATCACTATTATCTCGTGTTACCAACATACTAATTTGACAAGTATAAACTTTAATTATTAGCTTACATTTAAAAACATTGCCGCTGCAATTAAATGGTATTGATGCTAGTGTCGAGCTGCATTGAATTGTTAAATGTTGCACACCACACAGTCATTCCTGCAAAATATTCTATACGAAGTTGCACGTAACAACTACCCAGAGCAGAATTTTGTGTCGGCAAGTAAATTAATGTGCACTGTAGTAATCAAGATGATTGCAACAACAGGAATTGGTTGCAGCACAGTAGCAAATATGCAACACAGCAGCCACCGTAGCCATAGCCAAAATATCTTGCTAGCTTCATCGATAACCGACAACGAAAGCTCACCCATTTTTAATAAGCGAAATACACAAATATAATCAACCAATAATCACACACAAATGCATGCCATCACCTTTAAATATTAAACGTAAAAGTGAGAGCAGTACAATGGGAGTATTAAATAACTGCTGTAACGTGACTTCCTTTACCTAATACTTTCTTAATATCTACTCTTCAGCCCGCTACTGATAATTCTGTACGTACTTCCTTTAATGTATGATTAACTGTTACTGCGACTGTTGACACACTAATTATACACGAACTAAGCACCACGCTCCTACCCTCTGATCTGATTTCCAGGCCTTTCTTGATTGAGCAATCTTCTGAATCTGAGCAATCTTCTTATTTCACTGGAGCAACCTTCGGCCGTCTTGCTTCTGCAATTTTCTTCTGTTTGCAATCTTCAGACAGAGAGAGCAACTTTTGAGCACCACCGCTCAGCACCGAGTTTCAAGCAAGACTGACTTAACTTTTCATTTTTGCCCTTTCCTCAGCTTTCGTTAAGCCAAGCATTTTCTTACGTCATATTACTTTACATTGAGCGTTATCCTTCAAATTATTAATGTTTTATTTTTATTTAGCCTTTTTAATTTTCCTTCTGCCACACTGCTTTAAGCCAGTTATATTGTTAGTTAATTTAGAAACATTTCTAAGATAAAGTTTTAACTTTGGCAACCACTCAAGTACCTCACTTTGCTTTTTTGAACATTTAGCAACGCTAATAGTGTTACAGCACACTGCATCAAAATCTCCATTTATAGTAGAATCATCTGTGAGGACTAAAGTTCAAGGAGCTTGTTTGCTCGTTTATATGAGAAGCCAGTATCGGTGACATATGTGAGATATGTTAAGACTGTCAGAAATAGTTTTGCAGGACATTGTATAACTACATGTTTCTAAGAGCACTGGAATCGTCTACGAAGACCCTGGATGAAAGATTTTATGATGCTGATGATGTGAGTAATTTTTCGTCTACTATTTTTGTTTTGCAAGACGAAAGCTTTGTAGAAGTAATGCTAGTGGTGGGTTCTTTATACTACCGCACCGGTTAAATTTTCAGTCGCGACGTTTTGTCATTGTACACATACTCTTGCCTATACGTTTAAGTAGATTATCCGTAAAGAATTCAGATAAGTAGAATGCTTAATCCCCTAACGTACGCAGCAGTCCAAACATAATCGGAAGAAAATTTATCACCCCCGACTGAAGCAGTCAGCATGCTGGCAAAGCCATGACTACCATAGACTACCACCAATCTGAGCCCCGGCTGCGTTTTCCACTGCGGGCTGACAGGCTTGTTCCAAGTTCTGCCTCACAGTAGTACAGACAATTTTGTCGGTGCCCCTATGTTGGTCTGTGTACACGCAAAAGGTTAGGTCAGTTAGAACACTTGACAATAAATTTTGACCCTTAACCACGTTTTATCTGTCACAGCATTTTATCTACTCAACGACAGAATATGACAATATCACGCTGTTTAAGCTACTTTTAATTCTGATTTGGATATGCAATTTATATAATGGCAAGAGTGCATAATACATAACGGTATGACAGTTGGCATAGTGTGTGAATTACAAGCGTGACTCGTCCTCTGCACGCTGACTCCTGACATCTCATGCGCAAATTGGACCCAAGTGAATCCGACAAATTCATGCGCTATTTCGCTTTCGCTCTAAAATTCTAAAGGGCACGTACTCTTATGTCTTCGAGCTTTTAGCACTCAAGCATACTGGGTACCAATTTGTCTGGGAGCGGATGTCAGGAGTTAGCGCGCAGATTATCTGTCACGCTTATGATCCATAGACTATGCAAGTTGTCATGCTAATATGTTCCATGCGCTCTTGGCTACAGTAATAGGCTACGCTAGCAGCAGTGCAGAACTTGCCAGAAAGCAGCTACAAGTTGTGGACTTTGCTTCTTGAATAGTGGCGTAGCTGGAGTTAAAGATTCCTCGTATCACTACAACTTTCTATTTGTTTAACACTCACCTCTGCCCTTTGCAAACCTTGAGTTAAAATATTCAGGTTTTCATGTTGGCCATGTCCAAGTGCTTGTCCAACCTACAATTTTTATTCATAGATATAAAATTAAAACCTACAGTCTTACAACGTAGATCTTTCTACAAAATTGGAAGTGTCTGCTGTGTATACCTCCCGAAGACGAGAAGAGTGCATTTTGGGTATATTAGGTGACGTTTGATAATAGGCAATGACACGAGTGGGGAAAAATTCACGGGATTGTATTTGTTTTTAAAATCGGAGCTACTTAAAGTTACTTTCACCGCAAACATTTCCATGAAGAGTTTTGCCTGTTTGAACTCTTTCAGATAATTTTTTCAATGTCTAGCATATCATATCCCTTGCAACTGGATTCGATATATTACCAACGTTCGTTCTTCTCATAAAGAGTATTTATATTGACTCCTTCAGTACAATTTGGCTCCTTAATTTTCCAGTGTTGTGAGAGTACAATACTCTATAGTGCTTGCTATTTCAGATACTACAACGCCTTCTCAGAGGTCGGACGTCGGAAGAGCCCAGATGGAAACGCTGTTTAGCTAGCGCCAGCGTTTTAGAGATAGCCGTCGGCAAACTTTATGCAAATCGCTACTTTCGTGAAGCTGAACGTGTAGAAGTATGTATGTTTAAGTTTGATGAAATAGTCACTTGGTTTAAAGAACAAATAATTCCAGGGTACATTTGAGTGATCGTTCAAAAACGTTCACAAGCTTTTTTCAAGGTTACTTTCCTTCTTTCAGAAGATTGCATATTTTCCAGCGTAACAGCAGTACTGCAGTACTTTAGTTTGTAAGCTATAGTACCTTCATAAAAATTACAATGACGTTTGATGTCCAATAGTCTGGAATCCGGTTGATAATATACATAGGAATATCTAAGGGTAGTTGATGGCCTTTTCTTGCCACGGCACTGTTAAGTTATTGAAGTGATCCTGCGTCGCCGGAAAACGTGACAGCAGCCTTCTGTGAAATCGAAAACCGTGGAATCACAAACGGAATAATCTCATCACAGTTGGCTTGCAGCTTCCAGGGCAACTTTCGGAAAAGCGAAACCGACAGCAAAATTCTATTGCACATGGCAGATTTCCTCATGGGATTTGGCTGTGAATTGGACGGTTTCAAAGCGATATTAAAGGAAAAATTTGATAAAAGCTTTTTCAAAAAGCTTTTGGCAAAATTTAGCTAACTTAATGGCCCCAGTGCTGGAGAGTTCAGAAGGGGGTAGCCACACGTGGGGCAAGGCTAAGTCAAAAACCTGGGAGTTGGTAAAGTTGGTCGAAAATTTTGGGGAGGGGATAAATAGCCCCAACCCCCTTGGTGCAAATATGATTGAAAACGGCTGAAAACGCGATTTTTATCATACAAATTGACGTAGTCTTTGGGGGAGGATTGGGCGGTAATGGAGTGCTGGGGGTTTCCAGAGAGTCCCCAAAAGAAGTTGGGGGAGCCTTCCCACCCCAGATCTCCGTTACACCTATGCATCCTCCCCTTCGTCTTTTGCTGTGAAGAAGCCCAATGCCTAGCAGTAGTCGTTTTTTTATTAAATGGAAACGAAATTTCAAATTTTAAGCGATGGCACCATATCAATAGGTGTTTATCGCATGGATATAAACAAATGGATCAAAAGTGCCACTGTTGACCTGAAGTACGCAGTGCCAATAAAAAATTAATTAATTAATTTTCCTAAACTGCGGCCGCCTCAATCGAACTATTTTGTGGCTCGTTGAATTCAGGACATTCGTTAACTGGATCAAACAATTTCAAAACTGTCTCACAAAGTGGCACTGCTACCTTCAGGAAGATTTTCGACCACTGTATTATGAAGAAATTTTAAACTTGTTTATTAAATGAAAAATCAAATATCATTTTAATCATGCAAACATGTGTGAAAAATTGTATTGTGTAATTACATTGTTAGATGAGCACTTAGTTTCATTAAAACTTAAAATTCATACACATTCTAGAACCTTTTGCTAGGGTTCTCTTGAGCTGCATATCTTTTGCTTATCGGTAGCTGAATTTGCATAGTATTCAAAAACTGCTACTTTTTGTGTATGTCAGTTTGTTATAACTGGATTTGAATCTGCTGATTGCACTAGAGCAGTTATTTAAGGAACGTAAAGAAATCTGAGTGCTGCTTTCCCGTATTAATGTTACAGGCGGCTAGGATGGTGGATTTGCTGCAGCATGAATTTGAACTGATTCTTGAAGAATCTGATTGGATGGACGCTGAAACAAAAAGCAAAGCAAAAGAAAAGGTGGTTTCTTGTGCATGATCGTAAGTACACAGGATAGTAGTCGTTAGCTTCGACGTAGTAATACATGCCTGATCCATATAACATATATCTATCTTTAACATCCAGTTTCTATATTATTTAAGATGCCAATCATACATATGTCTGTTTTTCCTGCTGCGCCTCAGCGCAGCAGGTCTCTTATATTTGCTCAGCCATCTAAATTACATACATTTTACGGGCAAAAGATAGCTTTCACCGTAAAAGCACGTAGACTAGTGCTGTAAGATGGCTGAGCATAAAATACACGCAAGTCTTCTATTTTAGAAACTTCCTAAGGTATGACTCATAAAGTAAACATGAATTCTTTTCAATTGAGAATCTGTAGCGAAAACTGGTTGCAGTTTGGAACTCTCAAAAAGAAGACTGTCGCTTTAACTTTTGCAGATCATCGCTGCTCTGTTTTGGCGGCTATATTTTGCTGCAGCGTTATATTTGGATGGATACTTATAGATAATTCAATACAGCTTTAATAAGAAATATTTAAAGGCACTTTGATAAAAAATTAAAATAAATTAGAAATGGCCAACGTCAATGACAAAATGGGTCTGCACTAATCGTTAGGTTTTTTCACAGTAAGAAATTCTACTGCGCAGCAGGCCTACAATTAGATTAAATGTTACTAAAGAAACTCTTTTACCTTTTGCAGACACTGTTGCTTGTTTTGCAAAAATCTAAGATACAAATCCGGTTTTTTTAACAAATCCGTTTACATTAATACATGCCTGGTGCAAAGCAAAAGATGTTTTTACCTAAACGGTTTTTAACAAATCCGTTTACATTAATTCATGGCTGACACCAAGCAAAAGATGCACGCGATGCTTTTCAAAGACAACGTTCTCTTGATTAGTCTTTAGCAGCCTGAAAACTCATTGTTAACCTATTGCCATAACAAAATTCATTTCAATTGAATAACAGGTGCAGGTCATAAGCTGAGTTCAATATTGCGAGATTGTTCACCTAAGTGTATTGCTTTTGATTCTGTATTGCAGACAGCTGTGTTTCTCAAACATATTGGGTACGGTGATCGGGTAAAAGATGGCAAGGCCTTGGATGAATATTATAAAAACGTAGGTAAAAAGATTTCTTCAACTATTGATATTAAAGCTATGAGTGTCTTTTTATTCAGTGGGTTAAACTTGCTTTAGCTAGTTCCTTTTCGCTAATATCTTAAAATAAACCTTAACCTCTCTGAGTTGGCACTGATGTAACTTTAAAGCATGTTGTTACACGTGAAATTAGATAAACATTGTACTTTTTACACGTTGGCGCACGTTAAAAACACAAAATCTAACTCTTCGCAAATTCAATTGCTTTTACTGTTCCATCTATTTTAGTGACTTTTACTCAAGTAAACAATACAAAACTCAAACTCAATCGGGTTAGTCAGCAGTGTACGTAGGTGCAGGACTTTCTTCTTCTTTCTCAATTATGAAAGTCATGTACGTTGGTACACAAATTCCGTCTGGGCTTGATGAGTCTGCACCTGTGTAGTACGAGTCCCACCGAAGGTTCTAGTTTTTCGGATATTCTGTGCTACATGATTTTACTTCTTCTTTCTCATTTGTATCTGTAGAACAAGTGCGACGGCCCCCGAGCTAGCCCTTCTTCTTCTACTTTTACGAGGGTTCACGTAGTAAAAGTCGTTGTAGTACACGTAGTGAAAGAACCATTCTTCTTCTTCTTTCTTCTTCTTTCTCATTTAATCAAAATCCTTTTATTCGATGTTGTAAATTTTGAACTAATAGTGCTCATTCAATGCATCCAGTTGCTGGGGCAGCGACGCAGAACGTGGTGCCGGACCGCCGAGCCGAAAACATTGATGTCTGCCCAAATTGACCTTGAACCGGTCAGGCCGCCTTTCCATGTGAACGACTGTGCCTCCTCACGGCGTCTGGGTAGATTTTAGAGCACAATCGTTTTGGTCACTCCATACAAAACAACTTTAATTTTGAAAGCTGTTAGAAATCGTGACTTTATCAGTCATACAACTCTACACTCTATAAAAATAATCGATAGAACAGTCGGTGGTCAGCTGCTAATTCACGAACCCGCAATGGATACAAAGGAATCTGTAAAATATCAGTCTAAGACGTGAATACCCACAACAACGTTCACCTTTCTTTCGTTGCCGGTTTCGGATGGTGCTCACACCGTCAGACGGATCCTGTCCCTTCTGAGCCGAAAACTTTCAGGAAATGGGAAGGTCGCACAAAGTTATTGATTGAGAAATTGGGAGGGACCGCGATGTAAATGTTCGGGGCGCTTCTGGGGATAAAGTTCTGTCCTAGGGGGCCTGGGGAGTGAGGAGGAACTGTAGCACAAATGTTCGGGGACTTCTGGAGCCTCAGGGCGGTTTTCAATAGAGTGGATGCTAGTAAACTCGGACGCGGAGGCGGCGACTTGTTGAAACGCAGGATATTTTCCCAATTGATTCCAAAGGGATAGTCAGTAAAAAGTTGGCTGATCCCTTGTTTTTCTTTCCTCTTTCTACAAATTTCTTCATTTTTTCACAAATTTTCTCAAAGTCAAAAACTGTAAGTGTAAATATCGGTTGTGGTTTCTAAAATCGCAAGACAAAGGTTTACTAGCATGTATTTTGCGGATATCGTGTCTGTGGCCATTGAATCGTCGGGAGACGAAATTTCCATCTGCCCCCACAAACTGCGATGGACACCCATCTGTTTCCGCCATGTACAGAATTCCGGTACTTCTACAGTCAAAACTGTCCCTTATTGGGTATTGCAATCCAGTGACACAGCTCTTAAATGAGCTCACTTCCTAGATGGCTGGGCAGAGACCACCGATTCGGCTGCATTTTGAGGTTCCGCCGGGCTCCTTCTTTCGGAAAGGTGCCAGGCGTGTGAAGTTTAGCCCTGACGAGAATGTTGCGGAATTTGGGCGGTGGCCTCCAATATAGTTTTATGTTTGTGTTCAGCCCAGTTAAAAAATGTTCATGCCACTGTAAGACACTCCTGACGCCATCTAGATCAAGATGGTAGGGTGAGACAAGGTACAACGAGTTTTCATCATTTTCAGGACCTGCCGGGGTCTTCATTGACTGTTCTCTGGTAAACGACAGGGCCTTCGTAATTCTGCGCTGAAACTTGCCTCTTGAGTACCCTCTCTTAACCAGATCTTCCTTTAATTGGGTACGCCGTGTCTTGGCTGTATCAGGGTCAGAGGAAGTGCGGAAAATCCGGTGGGCCTTGCTATACGCAATAGGCAACTTGTGCTGGAGAGGGTGGCAAGAGTAGTAATGAAGATATTGACTAGTGTCCGTAAGTTTCATGTATTGGGTCGGCTACTATTAGACCGTTATTTAATTCCACCGATACATTCAGAAAGTTGACATTGCTTATGCCAATGTCAACTTCCAGTTTGATGCTCAGGATGACACCATTCGCCAGGTTCAGAAACCTGTCCGGTCCATCTTGGGAGCTCTTCCAGATAAATGTCGTAAGTTGAAGTAAATCCTGAAAATATTGCAGGTATGTTAAGCACACATGTGTAAGAACTGCTGAAACTGCTACTTCAAGGCACAAGCTCTCAACTACGAATTTGTACGGGACAAGTCGTCACAAACAGAATTCAGCTAAAAACAACGTAAAGATTTCAAGAATTAACACTACTATGACAAACGCAAAATTTTGAAAATATTTAGACTGCTATCGGGATTTTTCTTCAAAAATATTTCGTTTCACAAAAGTTAATTGACACCGATGAACGTATCCTATTAGTCTGTTAAAGGTCTGCACACACAGTTCTTCTTTTGTCTATACCGTTTTAGATTAGTTACGATACAACGATAAGCCCCTTCGATGCTGGCGTCAAATTAGTCCGCTGGGTAAACGATTTCGAAAGCAGAAAATTGCTGAAACCGATCGACAAGAACGAGTGCGTCCTTTATTGCTGTTTACTTTGGTAGTTTGTTCAAACACCACAGATGCCATTACTTCAATTTTGGAAAACCTTTGACTTTTTCTCAAATTTTTGAAAGATTCATTTTACTTATTAATTCCTTAATTGATTTAATTCAATTAATTTATATTCTTTCAAAATTGCAAATTCAAATGTAGTATTTGTCTCTGCTTAAGTTAGTCTCAACGGCGGCGGTGTTACCATAAAATTAACACTTTAACATTTAAAATAACAATAACACTAGACAAAAGGCAAAATTAGAAAAAACTCATATTTTTGTGGATATTACTGCAACCGATTTCTAAAATGGCTGGCATAAATAAGAAATTGTTTTGAAACAAGGTACTTGGACTACGCATTATATTTTCTAGCTAACAGCTATCATCAAGAAATTGTGAAAATGCCTGCCTGCAGTCACTAGAAAAAACCTTAGTCGGAAGAGAGCCGGTGTGCTCTATGAGCGCTCCTACCCAGAGCGAACTAATCCCAGGAGCTGCTGGCTGGTTGTACAGGAAGGACAGCCAGCCGGGCTCTATCGTGTTTCAACATGACCGAGAAGGGTTTAACCTTTCTGACTCTACTATTTACAAAAGAGGGCAGTTAGTCCGCTGACCTCTCTAGAGATACAAACAGCATTTATATCAAGAAATGAGGCAAATTCGGGCTAGCAGGCGAATCCACCAACGATAGAAGTCTTAATTACAAAGAAATAATGAAAAACGTCTGTCTGCATTCACTAAAGGCAAAGCCTTTCAGTCCGATACAATAGAAACCCAATGAGCGCTGTGAGCGCTCTTATCGAGGGAGAATTCATACTTGTAGCTGACAATGAATTCATGAAAAATTTTCGAAAACCAAAAGTCAGCTGTGTCAACAAATAAAGTGATTGGTCACGAGGATGGTAGTTTATGACGATTGAAATTTTCTGCAAGTGTCTTCTGCAATTGCGAAGTGCATAGACATCAAGTTCTGACGCCGTATTCATGTGCCGACTTATATTTATTATCTTTACTGATAATTTCCTCTTGTCTTTTATTTCCTGCTCATTCTTATTTTTCTATACGTTTAAGATTCACATTTGCTTTCTATAGTTTGGTATACTGATACATAATAGATGTATTTATAATTTCGATATTTCCTGCTGATTCTTTTTATAATAGATGTATTTACATTTCGGACTCTGAAATATTCAAATATCTTCGTGATGTGGTTAAACTTAACTGAGCAAATCCTCTGCATTTCCTACTCATTTTTATTTTTATCGTCCATTGTCCTTTACTATTTTCTTCGTTCAAGTTTTCTGCAGACACTACTAAATATTCTCACATTCAATTTATTAATATAGAAAAATAACAACAAAAAGAAAGAACAAATGAAATGTTCCAATATCTCCAATGTAGTGATATTCTTTTTAGGAAGCTTCGTAAACCTGTGATTCTCCTTCTCTGAAAAAATCAACAAATTTCATTAATACATTATAAAGTAGAAAACAAGTAAATCCTACATATCTGCTAAATTGTTGTATTAAGTTCGTATCCTTCAAGGGGGGCGTTCGAAGATGCTGGATTGTTTGAAGATGTTGTAAACTTACACTCACATGCAATGAAGTGAATTAAGGTCGTTAACGTTCCACTGACACGTAGTAAGTAAAAAGGAACAGTTGAAAGTGAAAGAAGTAAACTGGGAAAGGGTTTTCCCGGCTAAACGGGGGGTATATGTATATATTAGTCTTAATGATTTTTATATCCGTATATAATGTCCTTTTTGAGAAAAGCACATAGGATCAGATAAGAAAATTCAGAAAGTTTTGACAAAAATTGCAAATTTTTAAATTTTTTTCTGAAAATATGTTCGAAACGAAGCTTATAGTTTGGTTGTATGGCGGAATCATGTAGCGCACGGAAAAAATGAAAAAAATTTTTATTCTTAGGGTGCAAATATTCGTTTGTCAGCATTATCAAGTACTCAAAGAAAGACAATGAAATCGAAAACATCAGCTACAGTTCGCAGTTGGACAACAAGTATATAACTTTCTGCCACGTAAGGCCCTTCTCGTCTGTGAGCAAGTCTTAAATTTGTAACTAACGTAGCTGGTAGTCAGAAGCTTTTTATCCTTTGCACAACATGGCTGACGGTCGTTACACAAGTTATTTTGTTGCGGAAACCAGAAATGGACAAATGAAACATCTAAGAAGGGCAAATGGATTTTGTCTAAGAAGTTAACACTAAAATTGTAAATTTTGGATTTAAGTTGAAGGTAAAACATTTCAACAATCTCAAACAAGAAAGTGGACGCTTTTAAAGTATTTTTCTAGAAATATTTGCATTGGAATCAGTAAAGAAGAAAACAGTTAAAATCTAAATCTAGGCTATCGGAAAAGTCAAGTGTGTGTGTGTGTGTGTACCTGTGTTGGGACAAGTAGGAGAATTAAATCTCGACAATGGAAATTTGTAGTCAAGTGTTAAGTAAGTCATGTGCGTGTGTACCTGTGTTGGGAGAAGTAGGAGAATTAATTCTCGACCATCGAAATTTCTAGTCAAGTGTCAAGTCTGTGTGTGTGTGCGTGTGTTTGACAGAATGTTATGTGTTAATTTGTGTACATGTTAACTTGACTATGCGACTTGACCTTTGTCAAACTGGTCAAGTTCAAATCTAATTTGCATACTATAACATGTGCTCTTGAATAGTCGTTTGTGATGGAGAAGTGAAATTCCAAGTTTTTGAGTGAGTCATAGAGCGAGTAGAATGAAAAAACAGAAGATGTATTGTTACGTACTCATTTGTAAAAAATTATAGAATTTGAGCTTTTAAGACCACAATCAAATAAAGAAATGAAAATTCTACAAATTCGGCGGATGTCTATTTTCTTTTATTTCTTGTAGTTTTTTCATTACGACTGGCGTGCAATGCGATCACAAACGTCGAACAACCTAAACATTTATAAAATAAAATAAACTGATAAAAATACTGAAAATAACAGAAAGATTAGTCAACATGGGCTGGACCAAGGTGAAAACTTATTTTTTAGGCATGTAGAAAATATATCCATTTGTTACAAGGCTCAAATCGATAAATCCAGCTTTACAAATTTTTAGATATACTACGTTTGAAGATCATTTTTTCCAATAACTTTTCCACAAAACTTCCTTCCGGTTTAAGCTGGAGTCTGATAACGGCAAGTTTAGATCAGGACAAATTTCATTAACCCAGTGTAAAGGTTTGGTTGTTGTCAGTAAAAGAATAAATTTAGACTCAATAAAAGATTACTAGGTTCGTGAGTGTGCGCATACTAGACTCGTAGACTCGTCCCTAAACTCGCTAATGTCCCTAAACAACTACAGCAGGCGCCGGCAATCTATTTTAGTACCGTGAGTTTACTGTTTTTATGACAAAAATACGATCGACAAAATACAGGAAGATACAAATTTACAGCGCAGACAAAATGAACATTTTCATAGTTATTCCGTAAACCAAACAAAAAAGACACTTCACAAAAAGAAAAGAGAAGACAATATCCCACACCCAACTTAAGAGGGACTGTGTCCCCCAACCAACTTACAAAAGGGGTCCCCCGTTGAACACTGCAGGATAGTTGTAAAAGAGCCGCCGCTCTGTATGAAAAACCTGAGGAGACTAACTTTTCGTTATCTTTCAATGGCGGACATGAAATTAGCTAGGAACCGAGGTTCCTACACAGAAGGACAATTTTACGTTTATCATTCATAAAGATAACACTGCATTTTGAGTAATTTAGATGAAAATCAAGGAGAATAACCGAAAATAGTTCACACCAGGTACGCTTAAAATCTATTGTCTTGCACCTTTATAATATGGAGAAAACCCCTCAGAGTAGTTTAGCTCTTACTTCGCTAGTTTATCCAGGTGTGTATAAAATTTACAAAAAGGCACGAAAATGTAACGTATATGCATGCATTCATCAGATATGCATATTTGTATGTATGTATGTGTGTGTGTATGTGTCGTTGTGCACATTTATACTTATATGCATTAGACTTAGAGTATTTGCGTTTACCGAAATTTGTAGTCAAGTGTCAAGTCTGTGTGTGTGTGCGTGTGTTTGACAGAATGTTATGTGTTAATTTGTGTGCATGTTTAACTTGACTATGCGACTTGACCTTTGTCAAATTGGTCAAGTTAAAATCTAATTTGCATATTAGAAAGTGTGAGCGACTATATACGCTGGATGAAACACTTTTATTCCCAGAGCAAAGCTATCGATCACTTTATAAGAAAAACAGGAATGACGTAATCTCCTGCGCTTAATTGTGATTGGCAACGTTCAGGGAAGACGAATTATTCAGACACTTGACTGGAAATTTCTCACGGGAAAAATTTGCCGCATTGCAATATACTGTGTCGTCTTACATATATGCATATAAGTATGAATATGCACAACAACACATAGAAAGGTTTCAGGACAGAGATCCTACATCGCCCCCCTGTCTATCTCACCGGGCTATAAATTTTAAAAATCGGTCAGGGAAGATAGAGAAAACTAACCAGTTCAAGCTTTCGCTCAAAAAAGGCACCCCAGAGCCAGACAGCCACACATGATCCAGTGGTCAAAAGCACCACCATGACAGCAGTCAACTCTGAGTGACCGCTTAGCGCAGCCGTCGATAGCAGAGAACCTGTTGGCACCAATCCGGAAACCAAATGCCAAATTCTCGTCATAGCTAAAGAAAACAGACAATATATTTGTTTGCAGTTGATTACTGATTAAAAACTAAACGAAAGTACTGAAAATTCAACCTTCATATACAACACATGTATGATAGAATTTTCTTCGGAAATGAACAAACTCCAAGAATTTTCACGCTGGTCCTTTGTCAGTTCACAATAAACAGCAAAACAAAACAGTTATTATCACTTTGAACAAGTTATGAGTCTTTCGATCGCATGAAACAAAAAAGCAATTTTCATTTAATGTACAAAAATATAGCATGGATTCAAAAATTTAATTTTTGACGAAATTCTCGTAACGAATTTTATGGAGTCCTAATCTATAAAATTTAAACTTCGCAAATCTTGAAAGTGTGAGACATTAGAACTAAACGGCAGTAAACTAACATTGGCTTTCATGTTTACATTGTAAACGCAACATAATGCATATACGTATAATGAAACAGCCACAAGTCGTGAAAAATTGTCGAAGTCTGAACTCATTTCAGATCAAAAATACAGGTTAGCAAATGGAACAAATGTGTATAGCAAACGAATCAGCTTCTGAACATAAAAATGCGAAGCGCTATATAGTAAACAGTGAGTAGACGTGCTTTTTGGGAGCTCCGCGGAGCTCCTGAGCTCTGGTGCTCCGACAGCCCGCTCCGGAGCGGGCAATTTGTTCAGCGCAAAACACTATTAAACAGTGCCCTAGGCCAGGCTAAGTGATTATATATTTGGCACACAATATACACACCATTGAATTTCCACCTCCGCTCGAAGTGTTTGGTGAACTGACTTTAAAGACTTTCATTTTGGACCACCACTGGAACCCTGACTCACAGGTCTCCGTGATCAGGGCTCACATGTACCGACATCGATCGTATGGCTATCGTTTACCACCACCAGCACCGCCGACTTACTATAAATGGGTAACCGCTAAAGGGCCGAAAAAGCTGTTTTAGTGAGTTTAACCACTGGCAGGCCTCGGACATGACGGCTTTGGAAAAGTATGAAAAAAGTAAAAACAATTTTTCAAAAAAGTAGGAAAAAGTAGGAACAAAAAGTAGGAATTTGAACAAAAAAGTAGGAATTTCCAGGCTTCATAATCGATTTTGTTATCTAATTTTGTCTCCAACAGAACGTCATTATGCAGATTTTCCGCACGACCCAATCAATTATTCATTAGTCCTGAAGCATTTAAAAACAATCATGTAAGTGTCTACAAGTTGAAAAGTCGTGATTCCCAGTTTGGGCAATAGAGATGAGCTAGCGGCCTGAAATTTTCAATATAAGTCGGCAGAATCCATGTACCCCACCGGTCCACGATATATACAAGATTTGAGCTATCAAGCGAATTTTGTGCATTGCATTTTATACCTTCTTCTACAAAATTAAAACCTTATATTTATTTGAAGAGCTGTAATAAACATTTCGATAGCGTTTAGCAACCTGCAACATTCTATGAGAAAGAGCGCAACCTCCATCTGAACGGGACGTCAAATTTCACTGACCACTGACCTGAAGCTATTTTTGTTTTAACGAACTCACCTAAAGCTAAAGTCATGTACATAATTTTAGAATTTATGCAGCTTTTAACAAAAAAAAACTGCGATTTCTTAGCAAAACGTTTTCGGTGTTCGTGTTTTCAACAACGAAGCCTCGTGGGCCCGAACTGGCTTTTTCCTACAGGGTTGGTCCCCAGGAACCGGTTCCTTCAGAATCGCCCTCCCAAGATTCGGGCCTTTCCCTCCTCCCAGAACCCAAACGTGCCGAGAAAACTAGGGTTTTGATAGTAGCTTCAAAAATGTTTCCGGCTTCGCCGGATTTTTAGCTATTTTTAAACCTTCCTTAGCTATTTTAAGCTTAAAATTAGGTTAAAAGTTACATAATTTTTAGCTCAACAGCAAAACAATAGCCTGGCATTTTTTAGTGGGGGGGGGGGGGGCGGGGCCCCCCCCCACTTTTCGGTTCCCCCTCCACTTTTCGGAGCCCCCCCCCCCACTTTCATCCCCCCCCCACTTTTCGGCAAGCCCCCCACTTTTTTGGGGGTCGCCCAAAAGTGTCAAAAAATTAGGTTTTTGAGGTCAAATTTTCAAAAATGTTCCGAATTTTTAGCTAATTTATGGACTTATAAGCTCATTTTAAGCTTAAAAACAGCGATTTTTTTGCGTTTTTACCTTAAAAATGCTAATTTTTCGCTAAAAATTTTGGTATTTTATACCTTTGGTTCGCCCCCCCCCCACTATTAGTAAGCCCCCCCAATTCCCACTCCCTAGGGGGGGGGGGCGAAGCCCCCACCCCACTTTCAAAACCCTAAAAAAATGCCAGATAGCTAGTCTACAGCCACTAGCGTAGATACGGGGGGCGGGGAGGGCGGCCGCCGAAATAAGTTGCTTTGCAGTTTTGCTGATAACCGCGTCATCAGCCTTGGCATAATTGGTTGATATGATTAGAATACACAGTTCTTAATGTGAGCATCTTAATAGTCTGAGTTTTCAGACAAGATAGTAAACATAAAAAATAGCAAATAAAGGTACAAAATGTTGTTAGACAATTGATAAATCATTGTAAAGAATTAAATGTTTCAATAGAGTTTAATGGCGAAATTTAAAAACTTTCTCAACTTAGACCCGCACCGGAGTATCGCAGACCAAGTATCGCTTTCAGTTGTAACTAAACTAGTCGAAAACGTGGTCCATGGGAGACTTTTAAATTAATACGTATGACAACTTACAGTATAATACGCAATGTGCATGTAATTATTACGCAAAAAAAGAAAATTTTACCCCCCCCCCCTCAAAAGTCCTCGGTCAAAACCACCCCCCTGAAAAGTTTTTGTACCTACGCTACTGTCCTCAGCATTTTTCAAAAAACTTAACGCACCCCAGAAATTTGAGCCTAGGAAAAAGTCAGCCGAGTCCCACCGGAGGTCCGAACAGAACATGAATTTGAAACCCCTTTCTGATCATGCATTTCGACAGCTCAGTATAAGCTTGCATACTAAACTGAAAACCTTAGCTTTACAGGGTATTTTTAGGGATTTTTTCCGGGGGGGGGGAAGTTTTCAAAAATGCCAGGATTTAAGCTAAAAATAGCTATTTTTACGAAAAAATCTCCGGCGAAGCCGGAAAATTTTTGACAATTTGCCTATTTTTGGCAAAAATTTGGGCCTCCAAAAAATCCCGGGAGGAAGCGATTTCGGGGGGGGGGCATTTTCGGGGGGGAAGGTCAATTTCGGGGGGCCTCCTCCCCCCCCTGTAAAAAATACCCTGGCTTATACAAAGCTAACAAACAGCTTAATCAGCAACCGTGTTCTATGAACCCGAAAAACACCTCAAATTTACAGCAAAATCAATCTGAAGCTAGAAATTATTGGTTCCACTGGTCCTGCGAATCTGAAAAAGACCTATATAATTTCGCGAAACCGAAAAATTGTGCGTTGTTTGAACGCAGCCAGGTCAAAAAATCACCCATACCAAATTTCAGCTAATTTTGTCAAGTTATGCGGAATCTGGACCTGGGGGGGTACGTAGTTTTAATAAGATCCCACTTTTTAGCTAAGCTAAAGTGCCCAAGCCAAAAAGCACACTGCCGTAAGATTTATGAAATCGGAATTTTACCATAGAAACTGGCAAAACCGAAGAAACTTAGTCGATTGATGCTGCAAATTTTTATGTTTGATTACCTCCCTTATCGTAAGGAATAGCAAAAACTGCAGATTATTTCCAAATTACTAAAAAGTCAGCGATTTTTTGGACAATTTTCTGTCTAATCAGGCCGATTTCGTCTTCCACAGGAAAAAAGTAGGAAAAAGTAGGAATTTTTGACCTAAAGTAGGAAAAAAGTAGGAACATACGAAAAAGTAGGAAAAAAGTAGGAAAAGTAGGAACTGTCCGAGCACTGCACTGGCTAGTAGGCCACCTAGACCGTGGTGCCCGGAGCTCACTTACCTCGGTTTCGGCGATATGCCCATCGCAACGAGCGTAGTCGATTTACTATATATGCCCCCGACCAAAACGCCGAAAAACACTGTTTTAGGCCGTCTCACCAGTGGTCAATAGGGCTCCCATGCCGTAGTGAACAGTGGTCACTTCCCTCGGTTTTGGTGATATGCCCATTGAAACGAGCGTAGTCGACTTATTATATATGCCCCCGACCAAAACGCCGAAAAACGTTGTTTTAGGCCGTTTGACCAGTGGTCAATAGGGCTCCTTGGCCGTACGGCACGATTTGTAATGATCTGCTGCACTTGTATGCAAAATCTCGGACGATTGCAACGTATCTGTAGCAAGTTATAGGCCGTGCTGTACTTCAGCAGCCCTCTACTGCTAGCAACCAGATGTATACTATACTGTCAATGCAGCAAACTTATACGGCACTGCCGCGCAACCGCGCAGCTACATCGTAATAGGTATACGAAACGTATCTATGTTAATTTGCCGTGTCCTAAGCTACCTTCACACCCAATTTAATATGTTTAGCCGTTTAAAGCAAATCTACAGCCAAAATATAGCTATATATGTTAATTTGCCATGTCCTGAGCTATCTATACAACCAATTTAATATGTTTACCGTTTACAGTATCCCTACAGCCAGCGTTCTGTGGTTGCTGCATAACAGTGCAGAACAATAGCAGCACCGCTCCGCGCTGCGACTATGCTCATCGTCGTGTTCAGCGACCCCGATAACCCTTACATGCGTCTCGCTATATGGCCCAAAACAGCATATTTAGGCCTATTCTGACTATTTCATGTAGAGTTGGGACTTTGAAATTTTACCAAAATGGCTATTTGGCCGGATTAACTTTGGGCCAACCGCCTGAACGATCCCGGCCATATATCGAAAATCGCCCTCGCTATTCCATTGTACCCAACCCAAAGTTTCGTATGTAACAATCCGCTGGGTTCTAGCTTGTTCCCTGAGCCCTGCAGCTCTGACACAAAATTGGCCTTTTGGCCAAAATAGCCGTGAGGCCACCTTTGGCCGGCCGGCCAGGTGGCATACTGGGCCGGGAAGTGAAAAACTATCAAAAAGGTTCACTTTCGGGATATATACGTTCAGAAAAACCACACTTCGCCTGCTGAAAATGTCCAGATCGTTCTATCATTAAGTCAGAAAAGTGTGTTTTTCCAAGCGTAACTTTAGACGGAAAAAATAAAAAAACGTAACTTGTCCAAAATAGAAAATTTTCAAAGTTGGAAATTTTAACCAAAACATTTTAGCGACTTGTAGTTCGCGTAGATGTAGTGATGTTTCAGTCACTGAAACTGAAACTGAAACTGAAACTAATTTGGGTAAAAACCTGAAACTTGGACTGAAACTATAGTACGCTCAAAAAGCTGATTAACCTTTGGAGCAAACCCGAACAATGTATATATATATATTTTTAGAATCCTCAGGAACTCGAGATTTCGAAAATCCGGAAAATTCCGGAATTCCGGGTTTCATTCACGGAAAATCTAAAATTGTTAGTTTTTCGCCAAATTTTTAGCGCAATCAAAATTTTGTTTTCACGATCGAATAGAGCTGGTCCCGCTGCATATTTTTGCTCTTACAAGTTTTTCACGAAAATGCACCCAGTTTCCGGAATTCCGGGTTTTCAAAATTTTCGGATTTTAAAAATTTTCTCCAATACCCACAAGATGGGTATCAATCGAAAGCTCTTATCGCGCTGAACAACTTTCGTAATAGAATGAACTCTTTAAAATGCACACATTTCACGGAAATCGAGAAAACCGGATTTTCCGTGATTTTCCGGATTTTAAAAATTTTCTCCAATACCCCACAATATGGATATCATTCGAAAGCTCTTGATGAGCTGAACAAATCTTGTGATAGAACCAATGTCTGAAAATGCACCAAATTCCCGAAATTCACGAATTCCGGATTTCACTCTAGCTTAGAAGGTTTTAGCGAATTCCGAGAACTGGGCTCATTTCTGCGAGTTCCTTCTATTACAAGATTTGTTCAGCTCATCAAGAGCTTTCGAATGATACCCATATTGTGGGGTATTGGAGAAAATTTTTAAAATCCGGAAAATCACGGAAAATCAGGTTTTCTCGAATTCCGGGAAATGTGTGCATTTTCAAGAGTTCATTCGATTACAAATGTTTTTCAACTCGATAAGAGCTTTCGAATGTTACCCATCTTGTGGGTATTGGAGAAAATTTTTAAAATTCGAAAATATTGAAACCCCGGAATTCCGGAAACTGGGTGCATTTTCGTGAAAAACTTGTAGGGGCAAAAATATGCAGCGAGACCAGCTCTATTCGATCGTGAAACAAAATTTTGATTGCGATAAAAATTTGGCGAAAAACTTTTAGATTTTCCGTGAATGAAACCCGGAATTCCGGAATTTTCCGGATTTTCGAAATCTCGAGTTCCTGAGGATTCTAAAAATATATACATTGTTCGGGTTTACTCCAAAGGTTAATCTGCTATAAACGGTCGAAGTTTGTACACACATTTTTTGGTCGTACTATAGTTTCAGTCTTTCCTGAAAACTTGATATTTTGAAGGATTTGAGCTTCGATTCTGTTCATCGACCGGTGCTGAGGCTATGCTCATCATGTTCAGCGGCGCCGATAACCTTTATATGTGTCCCACCAAATTTCCCAGAACAGCATATTTAGGCCTATTTTCTGTGGATTTGGGACTTGGCTTGACTACTTGGGTAGGCCGCCTGAACGATCCCGGATAGATGTCGAAAATCGCCTCGGTTATGACTCGCTACCCGTTCCAAAGTTTCTCATGCAAGAAACCGCGTCTGTCTAGATTGTTCCCTAAGCCCTGTAGCCGTTATACTAAATTGACCTTTTTTGACCGTCAGGCCACTTTGGCCGGCCGCAAAGGTGGCCGACCGGGAGGGCAGCGAAAATTGTCTAAAAGGTACATTAACACGTCCCCGTCTATCGGAAAAAGCAAACTTCAACGGCCCAAAATGCCCGGAACATTCACTTTTTGAATTCGAAGAAAAGTGCTTCCCCAAGCGTGACTTACACGGAAAAAACAAACGGACCTAACTTGCCCGGAATCGAAAATTTTCAAAGTTGAAAATTTTGACCAAAACTTTTTTGCTACTTGCTGTACTCGTCGTGCTGATTGTAACGATACCAAACTTGTCTAGTTTCGTTGAGTATTTAGCTGGCACGGTGCTCGAACGGGTCTCTAAGGGCCGCTTTGTATTTTTTACTTGTATATATACAAGAACAAAAAGTGCTCCTTCGTCGCATGTAAAATACATGTGATTCTTCGTAGGCAGGTTGTACATAAGCAAAAACTAGCCTGTAAAATACATATGAGTTCCGTAGGGAGGTTGTAAATTAAGGAAAACAAGTTGCAGTCGCGTAACATATGAGCCTGTCCTACAACGAGGCTCATATTGGCGTATATATGTCATAATACGAATAATTTGCAGATACATATTTTACTTTTATATAAATACATACTGCATAAAGCTTTTCATTACAAATTGTCCTTCACATAGCTTGTTGATCAGTCATTATAGTGTGCATATTCTCAATACGGTACGCCATGAGGCGCTCTGACTCACAGCCAAGTGGGAACGCATTCTGCGTGTGTATAATGTGAAAGTATTTCGAGAATGCATTAGAGGTGTGCCATAGTGTTTCAGGAAACATCAGGTTGCGTGTACAGTTCAGCTTGAGCTTGAGTTCGTAGTTCACTTCAGTCCATTTCTTCTTGGCCACAACGTCTATTCATTTTTCCGTAATGTGGATGAAGCTGAGGTTCTTAAATGAGGCTTTAATGTTGAATGCACTGTGACGCCAATATGAGCCTCGTTGTAGGACAGGCTCATATGTTAAGCGGTTGCAACTTGTTTTCCTTAATTTACAACCTCCCTACGGAACTCATATGTATTTTACAGGCTAGTTTTTGCTTATGTACAACCTGCCTACGAAGACTGATATGTATTTTACATGCGACGAAGGAGCACTTTTTGTTCTTGTTTTCTATTATTTTATATATGTATGCTCCTGAAGGTATGTATATAGATATCTTTGAACAGTAGCAAGCAAGCCAACCACAGCACTCCACAACCACTTTGAGCATGCAATTCTATGAAAAAAGTTGCTCAGTTCGCTTAGGGCTTTCATCTGGTACCAAATTTGACCACTTTTGAAAAATTTCATTTTTGACCGAAAATCGACTAAGTCCCTGCCCCACCCCACCACAGCACTCTACAGTCACTTTGAGCATGCCCGGGCCCGGGCCCGGCCCGGAGAATTTCTTATCGGAACAACCCTAGTCAGACGGCAAAACGGACACCGGGAATGAGCTGGGCGCACCAGAAAACCCCTATAGACAAAGCTTGGAGAGGCAAAGTAAAGCCTACTATGGACCTCCAGGAAGCGGTTACCGACCTGACCCCTCAGACGGTCAAGTGGAACCAGCCCAGCAACTTGGGTTACTCGGGCAGCAAAACTGATAGCGGGAATCGATTCTCCGTCCCAAAAAACCTTTGTATGCAAAATTTGAGCCACCCATGTAGCAAAATAAGCGAAAAAATTAAGTTCAAAGTTCGACCCAAAATTCACATACTTTGGCCGGCCAGTACCGAAAAATTACGCACGGAGACGGAATAGCATTTGAACGACCCCGATATGTGTACTGTTTAACCATATAGTCAGTATTACCCCACACATAGCCCAATCTGACTTATTAAGGCGCCTTTGAAGCATACTTTTTGGCCATTTTAGCGTTTTGGCCGACTTTGGCCCCGCAGCCAAAAATTTTTTCCGGCTCCGGGAGGCATAAAAACTAGCTTATTTTCTTATTTTTGATTTGTACTACAAGAATATATCTAGGGTTTCATAGGCAAAAATTTTTCTATCTGTAGTTATTCAAGCTTAAAAACCCCCTTATGAGACAATAAAAAGCGAGAAACTGGAAAAACATCACTCTCGTAAGCGATTTTTGGGACAACTTTTTAACGAAAAGTGGTACGGGGATGAAACTTGGCAAATATACTAAACTCGACATGTACAATTTTTGCGCACATATATAATCTGCGCAGCCTTGTTTTACATGGTCATTCGACCATTTTCACTCATATTATAGGGGTCGCTATCGCGACCCCTATGATATTATATATATATATATATATCAGTCAGTTTCTGGTACGTTCGGACTTGGTCAGTTACATGTCGCGATGGGTCAAAAAATTAAATTCGCTTATACTTCGCTCATTTGTAGGACCTATGCATTGTACTTACATGGCAAAATATGAGCGAATTTGGTTCAGCCATTTTCGAGATATCAGCATTTGAAGTTGAGCTGTTTCTGATACGCAGACGACGTGGTTAGGATATTGGTTTCGGGCTGTTTATTGATGTGTTGAAGGGCATCATCCAATGAATTCCATATCATAAATATGGCCTACTATTGAGGTTTCTTTTGTGCTGACCAATGTGTAATTTCACTTTCACCATATTATGAAAAATGACAAAATAGGAGCACAGGAGGCTATATTATGTACATGCATTTGCATACTTTGACGCTTGAAACACATTTTCTAAAAATAAAATAGTCGGGATTTTTTCAGTACTCTTTTCTGCTCCTATTAGCTATATACATGCCAAATATGGCCCAGAAAAAGTGGAACCTCCGACTTCCACACGCGTTAATGTACGTATCGTTCACAACTCTAATCCCATCATGTCGTACAATTAAACCCCAGAAGGCGCTATGAACGGATGCTAGTTCTCAATTTTTTTCTGAACATGTTTGTGTTCAAACGGATGTTAGACATGCTAGTAAAGCTTAGATAAAGTGGCACCTGCTATGTTTAGGCCAATTTAAAATCAAATCCCAAATATCACCTCACCAGGTCGAACAACCCGTAACACTAGAAAGGGCTATCAGCGGTTGTAACCTCTTAATTTTTTCTGAACACGTTTGTGTTGGAGCGGGCGTTAGACATGCTATATAAAAAGTTAAGAAATAAATGGTACATGCAGGGGCGTATCCATAATTTTGAAAAGGAGGGGGTTTTAACTAAAATTTACTGAAAAGGAGGGGGTTTTGACATTTGCAAAATTTGCACTTTTTGTAATGGAGTATTGATAAAATTGAAGCCAAAAGGAGGGGGTTTCAAGTTTCAACCCCCAAAACCTCTCCCTTGGATACGCCCATGGGTACATGCTATGCTGAATTCGGACTTGATCATAAATCTTTTTTTGGAGTCAGCAGTTGTGAAATTGCTATCGTCACTATAGGCTGACGCATAGTTCGTTTGCACTGGTCTAAGTCCAGACTTTGCATCAAGCTTTGTCAAATGCAGTTAAAAGTTTTCCGGTTACTTCGACCAATTTGAAAATTTAAGCTGATTCGTTATATAATCCTAAACAGGAAGGAAACCAACTAAGGCTTAAATCACTACAAAATAAAGAATGTTCCGTATTTCATGGAAGCTGACTGAGTTCGGGTTCTTAAATTCATACATATACTGATAACAAGTGACCTTTTAAGTTTTGGAGACAGCTACGTACTGAATTCAAGTTTTGATTCCAGGTTAAAAACCTACATGAAATATTTCAAAAAATAGATAAAAAGCAAGTGTCTGTGTCTGTGCGAACGGAGTGCGTCAGCCATAGTACGGTAAATTCATGCAAAAACTGCTTAGTGTATGCAGTGAAAATAATTTCATACAGTTCGTGTTAGTCCATATAAAGAAAATCACAATTATCTGTTAGCTTTATTAACAAAAAGTAAACTATAGTTTGGAAGATAACTTAGACTGTGACATATGACTAAGCACAGACTTTTTTTTAGCCATTAACACCTTCGAGTAGTTTCTTAGGTATGCACTGTAAACTTTAAGTTAGTCTCCAACCTACTGTCTTTAAAATTTAGGTTTAAGGTTTAATAAATCCAACCAGATAGATGGCAAGAACTTGCATCCGTTATATAATAGCTGCTTCGAGGGGAATGAGTTGTTCGACCTGATGAAATAATATTTGAGATTTGATCCGAAATCGCCCAAGGCGTACATAGCATGTACCATTTATTTCTTAACTTTTTGTATAGCACGTCTAAGGCCCGCTCCAACACAAACCTGTTCAGAAAAAATTAAGAGGTTACAACCGCTGATAGCCCTTTCTAGTGTTACGGATTGTTCGACCTGGTGAGGTGATATTTGGGATTTGATTTTAAATTGGCTTAAGCATAGCAGGTGCCACTTTATCTAAGCTTTACTAGCATGTCTAACATCCGTTTGAACACAAACATGTTCAGAAAAAAAAATTGAGAACTAGCATCGTTCATAGAGCCTTCTGGGTTTTAATTGTACGACACGATGGGATCAGAGTTGTGAGCGATACGTACATTAACGCGTGTGGAAGTCGGAGGTTCCACTTTTTCTGGGCCATATTTGGCATGCATATATATAGCTAATAGGAGCAGAAAAGGGTACTGAAAAAAATCCCGACTATTTTATTTTTAAAAAATGTTTTTTAGCGTTAAAGCATGCAAATGCATGTACATAATATAGCCTCCTGTGCTCCTATTTTGTCATTTTTCATAATATGGTGAAAGTGAAATTACACATTGGTTAGCACAAAAGAAACCTCAATAGTAGGCCTTATTTATGATATGGAATTCATTGGATGATGCCCTTTAGCACATCAATAAACAGCCCGAAACCAATATCCTAACCACGTCGTCTGCGTATCAGAAACAGCTCAACTTCAAATGCTGATATCTCGAAAATGGCTGAACCAAATTCGTTCATATTTTGCCATGTAAGTACAATGCATAGGTCCTACAAATGAGCGAAGTATAAGCGAAATTAATTTTTTGACCCATCGCGCTGTAGTCGGCTTGTACCAGAAACTGACTGATATATATACGCATGCGAATTGCCAATTTGATGAGGGGATTATACATCCAGGCGCGTAGCCGGGGGGGCAAGGGGAGGGGGGCATGCCTCCCCGAAATTGGGGACAAAAGAAACATTTTTAATGAGTAGCAGCAGCGTGAATAAATATTTCGAAAAATTTTCGCCTGCGGCGCTACTTGTGAACACAAATATCTCAAAACGCATTAAATTTTGCTTGAAATTTTCCACCAACAATTCAGCTGCGGTAGAAATTTCAGATTTTTTCTGGCTACGCTAGTGTATACATCTATCGGAAATGAGTTCAAATTCAGCCGTACGATATATATATTTAAACTCAATGGGTTAAGATATTAACATTATGTTATTTATTAAGTTAAGTTAAAATTATGATCCGGTGTGCGTCTGCAGAAGATCACCCTTTTATGTCTGACACAATGAAGACTCAGGTCAGATTCAAAAAATATGATTGCTGTCTCATGTGGGAGGGGAGCGGATCGAAATTTCATATTTTTCCGTTTGGGAAGAGTTATTACGGTAGTTCCAGCTTTTGCTACAAAAGGAGTTTCCATTTTATCAATGCCTAACCAGGTTGCACTAATTTATTCACGATGTTCGACTGGCTTGTAGCGTTTCCAATTTGAGAACTGTTTCTACTGAGTTTGGTCACAAATTTACAACTGTTGAGAATAAGTCTAAGCTATGCAGGACTGTTCCGGTTTTCACTTCCTGTGAACATCTATTTCGGTGTGTCAGCTAGTTCCACTGAATCATCTGAGGCTGCGGTGGCTCCAACGTTTGCCATTTGCGTGTTCGTTGAAGACCGTGGGTTCGAGTCCCACTAGGTTGTGTTGAACTTTCTTTTTTATAATTAGAACTTAATTAATTACATGGTAACAAAAGTAGTGAGAGAGTGAGAGAGGCAGCACAGGGTCGCCACCGCCACCCTCCTGGTTGCCTTTTCCTCTTATATTTCCCCAACTTTTTTTCCAAATTTTTCCCTATGCTAGAACACAGCCGTATTTAACTCCTACTACACAACTAACTAGGTAGCTCCTGATTGGCTGGCTCTGCCATCTGCTCATTGGATGGAGCTACCTAGTTACTTCTTCAATAAGGCCTGCCTACTATAATAATAAGAATTCAGACTATACCTTCAATAAATACTATTTCAACGGAAATTTGGACCTGCACTGCACTCAACTCGGGACAGCACCAGGAGTATAAACTGAATCCATTTAGAATCACTTATCCCAACTGCCCTTCTAAGGGCAACCATTTCAAATAGAACTTGTTGAAAACTTGTTCATTCTGACTCAAGAACAGAACTCGTGCTCAAGTAGTGTCCCAACTGCCCTTCTAAGGGCAACCATTTTAAATAGAACTTCTTTGCTTACCGAAAACTTACAGAACTCTGGCTCAAGTGACTCCTAGTATCCCAACTGCCTTTTCATGGGCAACCATTTCTCTCATCCCAACCAAGGCCAACCATATTTTTGACAGCGCTAACCGCTTCCATAATTTCACTACAACTTCAATATGCTGCATAGAACGTACGCCAAAACTTCCAAATCCCTACAACACAATTTCTTATCCCAACTGCCTTTTAAAGGGCAACCATTTCTCTAATCCCAACTGCCTTTTCATGGGCAGCCATTTCTCTTATCCCAATTAAGGTCAACCATATTTTTGACAGCGCTAACCGCTTCCATAATTTCACTACAACTTCAATATGCTGCATAGAACGTACGCCAAAACTTCCAAATCCCTACAACACAATTTCTTATCCCAACTGCCTTTTTAAGGGCAACCATTTATCTTATCCCAACTGCCTTTTCAAGGTCAACCATTTTGCGTATCCCGTATTTTTCAAGGGCAACCGTTTTCAATAATGCAATAGGCTGAAAATTTAAAATGCTTGCTCAGCATGACACGAATGCTTGGTCAGCATGACAAATTTCGCAATAATGCTCTGTCAGCATGGCAAATTTCGCAATAATGCGCTGTCAGCATGACAAATTTCGCAATATGCTTCGTCAGCATCAATCTGGTTGGCTGAAAATTGTGAAATGCTTTGTCAGCATGCATTTGATTGGACACAGCTTTCCATCTAGTTGTATAAATAGCGCTCACTCGTTTGGGAAAATCATTTGTGCTGGAATGGAGTTTACTGAGTGCCCGCATTGCTCTGCTACATTTTCAAGGAAGGACAATCTACTGCGTCATCTCAAGTGGAAACATTCAATCGGAAGAGAAGAAGTATGGACTTGTCTGGAATGAACTTGTCTAGAAAGAACTTGTCTGGCATGGTGTGAAATGCTTGCAAACTAACCTTATGAGATCGGCATCGAAAAAGCCGACCACACGGAGGCGTCTGCTGCAGAAAAAGCAGTAGCATGTCCAACAGTGTGGAAATAGAAGGGCTGGCGGCGAAAGGCGAACCTGGGATAGCCAGGGGAAGCTCCACCCATCGCGGAAGTCGTTGGTTGAAAAGTTTGCAAGGATTTCACAGCATTACGTTGCCAAGTGCAGCCATGCTTTGAGTGCCTTTTGCAGTATTAAGCAAACTGCATAAGGGATTGGCTCCTTTGCTGCAGCAGCGCCTTTGTGCGTTTTGCACGCTGCAGCATTTGGCCTAGTGGCGGGAGTCGGCAATCTTCATAGCAGAGGTAGTAGGTGGGAGACCCCTCGCGGCTCTGTGCTCATAAAATTCTAGATTTTTTCTGAGGAGCACAACTAGCGTTGTACCCCGAACCTGAAGCTATGTCGGAATAGGGTGCTGTCATTGAGGAAAACTTTAGCTTAAAACTTTTAACTTTTCAAAATTGAAAATAAGCATGGGATGTTGGGTGTCATTCAAGAGGAAATTGATCATGGGTGTCATTCAAGAGGAAATTGATCAGAGATTCCAAAAATGCCAAAATTTTTTCAAAAGTTTTAAAATTTTTTAATATGCAAAATGAGATATCGATTTTTCAAAACTCAAAATAACCATGGCATGTGGGGTGTCATTCAAGAGGAAATTGATCAGAGATTCCAAAAAATGTCAAAATTTTGTCAAAATTTTAAAATTTTTTTAATATGCAAATGAGGTTTCGATTTTTTTCAGAACTCAAAATAACCATGGCATGTTGGGTGTCATTCAAGAGGAAATTGATCAGAGATTCCAAAAATGCCAAAATTTTTTCAAAATTTTAAAATTTTTTAATATGCAAATGAGGTATCGATTTTTCAAAACTCAAAATAATCATGGCATGTGGGGTGTCATTCAAGAGGAAATTGATCAGAGATTCCAAAAAATGTCAAAATTTTTCCAAAATTTTAAAATTTTTCCAAAATTTTAAAATTTTTTAATATGCAAATGAGGTATCGATTTTTCAAAATTGGAAATAACCAAGACATGTTGGGTGCCATTCAAGAGGAAATTGATCAGAGATTCCAAAAATGTCAAAATTTTTCCAAAATTTTAAAATTTTTTAATATGCAAATGAGGTATCGATTTTTCAAAACTCAAAATAACCATGGCATGTTGGGTGTCATTGAAGAGGAAATTGATCAGAGATTCCAAAAATATCAAAATTTTTCCAAAATTCCAAAATTTTTTAATATGCAAATGAGGTATCGATTTTTCAAAACTCAAAATAACCATCGCATGTTGGGTGTCATTCAAAAGGAAATTGATCAGAGATTCTAAAAATGTAAACAGTTTTGAAATTTTATAATATGCTAATGAGATTTTTGAAAGTTATTGATTTTAATATTGGGTTTGTTTTAGGAAAGGCCAACTGAACAACAAGCTGGAAATGATCAAGCTTCAACAACAGCTTCAAGTGGAAATGATCAAGCTGCTCCCATAACTGTAAGTTTATGACTGATGAAACCTGTTTAACTGATGCTGCTGCTTTTTGTTAATACATTGTGTCTACAATAATAATCGCGTTAACGTACTAAGGAAAATGTGTTATTTTCAGTGTTCGACGTGTGGGAAATCCTACAAAGACCTCAAAACTAAGAATCGACACGTTCGTGAAGTTCACGAAGGGAAGAAAAAGTCACGAATGCCCAATATGTAAACGTCCCTTTGCTCGTTTAAATGATATGAAGAAGCATCAATCTATTCATAACGAGAGACCACCTTTGCCTGAGCGAGAAGATCCAGCGCCGGTACCACGAAAGCGGGCCAGATGTAAAACACGGTTTACTCAAACTGCTTTAAATAATGCGCTCCGAATGCTCACATTATACCCTATGGAACTAGATTTTGATCCCGCAAACTTTTTATCAAGTCAGCAACCGATTATTATTGATGCTATTGAAGACATTTTGCAGGAAGATTACGGACTGAGAATGTGGATGAGTCTAAAGATAACATTTGAAAAGGATACTGACGACAGAATTACGATTGAGGCTCACTTCAACTGTAAAAACAGAATTTTGTTGCGCGGTTCGGAGAAAGAAGTAGAACTTTCTCTTAGTTTTAATGAAATGCTGGATCATATTGAAAATTTTTTGCGCAAAGGCTCTGGATGGCTTGTTCAGAAAATCAACCATTTAGACGTACATTTCGCAAAGTATCAACCGCTTCGAGGTTCATCGCACATTCCTCTGCCTGAATATATTGCAAGGAAAGGGGCAATTATCAACGTCCAAAATGATGATAATGAATGCTTCAAATGGTCTGTGCTGGCTGCCTTACATCCAGCACTGACTAATGCTCAACGGCTTAGCAAGTACCTTCCTTTTGCCAATGAATTAAACTTTGTGGGAATTCAATTTCCAGTTTCCGTGACACAGGTGCCTCAATTTGAGAGGAACAACGACTTGAGAATTAATATTTATGGACTCGATAACGATAACGTCATTCCACTATACATTTCAAAGCGTAATGATGAGCAACACATAGATCTGCTTCTTTTAACCAAGGGTGATCGTAATCATTATTGCTGGATCAAAAACCTGGATAAACTCCTTTCCGATCAGCGTTGCGGCAATAGAAAAAAACATTTTTTGCCCTCGCTGCCTTATTCCATGTAACTCTGCTGAAAAGAAAATTCAGCATCTACAATTGTGCAATATCCATGAAGCAACACGTGTCGAGATGCCTGAAGACAAATGGCTGAAATTCAAAAATGTGCATAGAATGCAACGATGCCCTTATTTGGTAAGCGAATTCAGCAAGTTATAATATTCACTATCTCTAATGACATATTGTTCATTGCAAAAATACATTTGAACTTCCCTATTAGATATTTTAATCTCTTTTTTCAACTATACGCGGACTTTGAATGTCTGACCGAGAAAATGCCGGGATGTCAGGCCAGACCGCATAATTCATCTACTTCAAAATATGAACATCACACGCCATGTGGATTTGGTATAGTTGGTGTCTTGGATTGTTGTGGAAACGACCCAAAAATGGAGCAAAGTATAATTTATCGTGGAGAAGGAAGTGTCAAAAAATTCATCGAAGCTGTGATTGAAGTAAGTTTCATTGTGTAATTGCATCGTTGTAGCTTGTGGTCTCACAAATCTTACACCCACTAACAAACCTATAACTTACCTAAACCTCTTCCAGACGTCTATTGTGTTTTAGAAGAATGATCATTATCAAGCTAACTTGAGAGAGCCTGCACCTCTGGAACTAACGCGTGAAGAACAACTAAGGCAGAGGATGCTAAGGACTGCTACTTATGTGGTAAACCCTTTAACGGTGACAGATCTGTTCGCGACCCTGCCATCTGTGGAAAATACAGAGGTGCTGCTCACAATCAGTGCAACATGGGATTTCGTCTGAATCGAGACTTAGTTGTGGCAATTCACAATTTGAGAAGATATGATGGGCATCTTATTATGCAAGTAAGTGAAAATGTATAAGCTTTAGTACTGCAGTGGCTTACCTTTGCAGCAGTTTAGATTTACTGCAGTGGAGTGAGTGAAAGTAAGTGAAAATGTATAAGCTTAGATTTACTGCACTGGCTTACCTTAGCAACTAATTATAGACTGCAGTGGCTAATTTTTTTTTACAGAAGGAGTTGTTCCAAGATCTTCACAAAGTGATTGAACGAAAAGGACTTAGCATTTCTTCAGTAATTTGTAGCTTTTCGGGGGCTAGGGGATAACCATTGTGTAAATCATGGGTGTCTGGGATCGTCTAGATCGACTTCAAGAACATAACCCGAGTTTTCGAGTTATCGGTTTGAGCATGCCAGTTAATAACGTCTATTTCCTGCCGACTTAACCAACGAAAATCTTTCACTGGCAGTTTCTGGACCATTGTCCATCCTATACAAATTGTTAGCATCAAGGCACATTATCCAGGAATTTGGTTTTTGAGGGATCGAAGTTAGGCACGTCAGGGTTATTCGCGCGAAGCGAAGCGGTGGGAGATCATAGAGATACCGCCTCTAATTCCTCAGTTCCAAAAAATAGGTACATGTCTGGATCTTGCAGAAGTTCCATGGAGGCTTTTGTCATTTTAAGACACGCGTCCCAAGCAAAAGAAGGTAAGGTTGACAAACTGAGCAGGATGGAGCCATAGTTTAGAAGGGCAAATCGTCGAAAACTTTCACTTTCACCTGCAAGCAGTAGAACATCGGTTTTCAAATACAAATCATGATATTGCCAAGGTTTTTGGATGTTGAATTTACTCCAAACCTGATGGGCGTGTTCCATAATCCTCATCTTTGATGTCTTCCTGATTCAAGTGATTCCAGAAGTTGTCGCTTCAGTCGATAGTTATTATCGTTGAATTTATCCCAACTATCCCCAAAGTCGCATGGATAGACTCCTTTTTCTCAAAAGCATTTTCAATTCATTTTCATTAAATTCATTAGTATCGCTCGAAACTTTTCAAAGCCTTCTTTGGATAGATTAGATACAAAAAATTCCAAAGAGCTTGAAAAAAATTGGAATGTGTCAATGAACCTAATTTTCCATATTCCTTCATCATCTTCATCGTCAAAGGCAACTTCATTATCAATTAAGTCATTGGTTTGTTGTCTTTTTTTAAAAAATTTCTTCTTTTTCAGAGTGAAACTTAAGTAATCTTCCATTCCTTTCGGGATGCAATCTAATATGAGCCTTTAACTCATTACAGATCAAGCCAATTCCTAAATAAAAATTAGCTACTGCAAAATCTATACTGCTAAAAAGGTAAGCCAAAATTTGAATAAATCCATTCTTCTTCATGCTTTCACTTTCTTTCCCTCACTCCACTGCAGTAAAAGTAAACTGCTGCAAAGGTAAG